>PVJX010003600.1:0-106354 GCA_004027295.1 Dolichotis patagonum | reverse complement strand
GATTACAGAAGATTTTTCAAAACTTAAACTCATCAATTTTTGTCTTTGTCTTTTTTCTCCATGCCAAAAATTCTTGTTCCTAATAAAATCAATATGATTCTTCATTTCTCAATGAGCTTCCCATTAAAGATTGTTGCTTATCTTGATGAAGTTTTAAATGAGAAGAACTAACCTTTGTTGATAGAATGGTGGTTCTTTGAGGAATAATTGGTTGGGAGGCTAATGTTTTATATTTCATCTGGTGCTAGTTACATAGTTAGATACACTTGTAAAACATCACTCTGTATACCTCAAAATTACACTTTATCCTTCATGAATCTTGTAATTCATTAAAATAGAGAGAGAAAGCTTGTTAGAGAACTAATGAAAATTAGGTTAGGAAAGAATAGGGTAACTAATCAAAGACTGTAAAGGTAAGGTTGAAGGAACTAAAGGGTAGAATTATAAATCATAGAAAATATAGCTGTAAAAGGACCTTGAAATTTTGTCTGATCTGAGTTTTCTACCTAGTCCTTTTCTCTTTTACAAAAGCTATGTTTGAACATTCTGAGTAGAAAAAGAGTTCAGGAAGGTGAAATTCAAATATTAGTCACTTGCTTCCGTAGTGTAGAAATGGCTGGAGGCCTCAATGTGATTTGTGTGAAGTGCAGAGACAAAAAACAGATCGCAGTAGTTCAGATGGAGAATTTTATACTGAACAAATTTCAACTTTGGTTGACCTTCAACTGTTTTCTTATTGTGAACATTTTCTTAGAGAAAGAATTTTATCTCTAGAAATGAGATATTCAGTTTGTGAACACAAGACAAAATTAATTATCTACAAGTCCCTCATGCCCACTGTGGCTCTGATTTCCTTTATAGTCAAGAAAACTCTATGTCATCTAGAGTTTTGGTCTTAAGTTTTAATGCCGCTGTTACTGAAATTTTTTAATGAGAAGGAATAGAAGGCACTTTGATTAGTATTTTGTATTAAACAGAATAGAGAGGTATGTGTCCTGTACATGGTTGATATCTAAGGCAATATATATATATATATATATATATATATATATATATATATATATTAATTTGAGAATGTAAACCTGAATTACTAGATAGGGAAATTTAGAATTAAAAGCAGGTGTGAGTTTTAAAACAAAAATACTGCTTAAAAAACCACTTTAAAATGTCAGTCTTGAAAGAATATAAGTTTTTAAACATAATTCTACAAACCATAAAGTAAGTATATTAAATATACTCATTTGTTTTGAATATTGCATTTTTCATATCAAAAGAGTGTTTTTGGTGGGAGAGAAATGCAGTTACCAGATTTTTAAGATAGCATCAAAAATGTTAATAAAACATTATTTTGGTCTTATCAGAATCTTCCTCCAAGCATTTTATAAATTAAAATAAATACCTGAAATAGCATTGTGTTTATTTAACTTATTATTCATTTCTAAAAAGGAAGAAATATTAATATTTTGAAGTAGACATCACTGGGATGCAGAGTGTGACAAGATCAAATTCCTTTTGATATATCAACAGAAAATTGCATAACAGCCTCCCTCCTGGGGCTTCTGGGATCAAGTGGATTTACAGTGAAAGAGAGAAATGAGAATGCTTGTTTTTAAATTTCTCACTGTCTAAAAGTATGATGTTAGGCCATTGGCAACTGCATTCACTATCCTATTGGCTTTTGTTTAATGTTAAAATTAGAGGACATCAATATATAGGGATCTGCCTTCACTGTAGTTAACTTAGTTGTAATGATTAATTTGGGGAAAGAAAGGCAAAGAATCAAAAAGGATTGAAAGTGGAAAGTTGGGGAAAGTTTATTGTGTATCATAAAACATCCGGGCCCTGAAACTTCACTAATTCATTATCAATAGCTCTAGACAAATTCTTATGATCATATAGGTCTAAACTTATAATGAAAATAGGTTTCTTAAAAAAGATTATATTTTGAAAATGTTTTTATAAACATTTATAGTAGATTGTATCTACTCTAAAATGAGAATTAGTCTCATGACAAATTTCTCCAGAAATGAAATGTTAATATGACGTTGGACAGAAGGACTTACAGAGTAGGCTGTCAGTGCTGGAGAGAATGTGGCACTCATCCATCAACCTGGCATCCTTGGTTTGTAAATGAAGAGACCAAGTCCTAGAAAACGTTAAGTGATGGACAAAGTGATACACTCTGGCGCAGCATAGCCGTGAGAAACCCAGACGTGTGACTCTGATAAATATTTCCCGGATGGTTGGTGATCACTCCCTTCTCTGACAGTGAATTTGTGCTCAAGGACGTGGGAAGTTCCTGTCTGCAGAACCTTTACATGTTTACAAAGCATGCAGGCTTGTGGAGATGCTCAGCTACGCACATCTATGTGTGTTTGTACACATGTGTGAGACGAAACATCCTTGGTCTTTTCTAAAATGACAGTGATTGTCCTGTTTTTGCCTGTTCAGTCAGCACTGTTTGTCACTCAGTGCCCACATTTTCCACAAAGTTAATGTGATACTTAGTGAGCTGTCCAGTGTGGGCCTCACTTCGTTACGACATGCAGTGGGGTTGTGCTATGAATCACCATCCCAGCTTCTGCAGTGATGCCAGTTGCTTACATCTTTCAGTTCTGGAAATTATCTAGCCAAAGAAAAGTAGAACTCATAAACATGAAAAAAAGTGGATTAAGTCCCCTGAAATTGTTTGATTTGCAGCATCAATCTCTCATGTAAATATGCCCTCACAGAGGCACTGCAGTACCTTGCATGTGCCATGAGTTTCCTAATGAGGTTGGAAAAATTTTGGCTCAGACTGAGTGATAATGACCCATAAAAGTGGACCTTTTCCATCAGTACAGTGGGAAGCAGAACCAATGATAATCAAATGGCACTTTGAACCATTTAAAATATGAGGATCCCTTTTAATGTGTTCAGTTTGCAGGCAGTACTTGCTCTGTGTGTGCATTTTCATCCCCTTGCAATAATTGCATAATTTCCAAGGGATCTGTGATCCTTACACTGGGAATTACTGGTGTAGACTTCAAAGGGAGTTTAAAAATTCAAAGAAGGCTATTGATATGGCACTTATTTAGAATTTTATACTAATTGTCTTCATTTAAAATGTGCATATTTCTAATAACTAGACTTAGTCTTGGAAGTTTTCACAGGACAAAATTCTAGTCTAGTATTTAGTAAGTGTCCCTGAGTGCTGTGTTGGAGGTCATTGGCTCTCTAGTGGTACCTTGAGTGGGAAAATGTAGGCCAGCCCTTGGAAGGTGGCTGCCTTTCCCTAGTGACAGAGGCTGGGTTGGGATGTGTCCTGTACATCTGGCCTAAATCTGACAAGACCAATGCACTACATTCTTAAACTTTGCCTCTTTGTGCTTTATTCTTCTCTTGCTGCCTTCCTTTTCTTTCTCTCCTTTTAATTTTCCTTCCTTTGTTTATTCTACAGGTATTTATTGAGCACCATATAGCCTTGGGAAGCATAAGAGTGATAGGTAAATTCTGTGCCTGAAAAAAGTTAAAGAAATCTCAAATAGCAAACTGTGAAAAGTGCTAAAATAAAAAATGCAGGTGCTATGAGACCGTGTGACAGAAATCGGACCCCGCGTGCAAGACCAGATAATCTTCCGTGGGGAAATGTCAGTTGGGCTGAATTAGGATTAACTAGATTTAAAAAAGGAAAAGAAGTGTGTTCCAGGCAGAGGAAATTAAAGAATTAGAAGGAAGAGTAATGTGATGTGGACAGAGGGTAAGAGGGAAGCAGGGGCAAAACATAACGGGATTCATAGAGCGAGACTGAGATACCCGTCTCAGTCCTGAGAGGACTGCATTGTGCTCAGTGAGCTGTCACGGCTCCATGCGTGTTTGTGTATTTCATGAGACAACAGTAACCACACTGATCTTTACTGACCTCCTGACCTAGAGCGTCACCTCTGATAATCATCTCCAACACAGTTCCCAGAGGACAGAAAGTAAATTCCTGCGGCACTCAGGATGCTCCCTTTGAATATCAGGGAAGGCACCAAACACAAAGCCATTCTTTTGTGCCAGCTGCTCCACTTGGGTCCCTGTGGGGCTGTGGTTCATCAGTCTGCTCCATCTGCAAGGTGGACATGGTGCTGGTGAGGGAGCAGATGGTGCTCAGCCGCCAGATGCTGCAGGTCAGCACGGATGTGCACTGGAAGCCTGGCGTAGGGTGAGGCTGAGGTGTCAAAGTGCAGTCCCTCATGGTCTTGTGACTCCGGGTGGTAACGGTGGCTTCAGGAAGTGCGCGAGACTAGCTATATGCAACAGGAGAAGAAAATTATAAAGTTACAGCAATTTCCAGCTCTTTCAATTTGCTCCTGTTTCTGAGGGCGAGCACAACTGTGTTAAATACGTTTGATAGAGAGGCTCCAGCTTCTTCCTGGCACTTTCAGATTTTTTCCTCATTAGTGACCCTTGATACTGGGAGATGGCTAAGAGTTTGTTCCAGGCATGTTGACTTGTGGCATCTGTGGGGCCCTAGCACTGTAGGAACAGGAAGTCAGTGGGCAGTGCTGGGTTTTGTTTTTTATTTTTTTGCCAGTGCATTGCAATCTGCCAAAGCAAAGTTTGTCATTTTCTCCTCAATGACACAATTCTGTCTATTACCCCTTCACTTTCCCCACTTCATTTCTCCCATATTCTTAAGCCTTATTATAGGATGAAAAGGTTACTAAAAGGAAACTTGGAATAGCACAAGGCACATCCTACACTCTTGCTAGTCATTGTATTATATGCAAGTGTAAGGTATGCACTGTCTTTGCAGGTAGTTTGCAGATCTGCAGGTTCCATAATGGACAAAGGAAAACAAAAACCTGGAGAAAAGAATATTGGCCAAGAACCTGAGACCAAGAAATGTACTGTGGTATGATAGGTTACACAAACAAGAAATTGGTGTTTGCTATGCACTATACTCTGTGCTAGGGATTTCAAGCTATAAAAGTTGCAGACAAACAGGGAATTTACATTTTAACTTGAGACCAGCTGTAAATTTACTCGGCATAACAAATGTCAAGTAATTGAAGATGAGAACAGATGAGGTATCAGAAGGTGGTATGAGATTTGTTATTTCCAAGTGAATAGTTCTACCAGGGAAGTGATTTTCTTCACAGCATCCAGATTCCTTGATGGTGAGGACCATCCTGGTGTGTTTCCGATGCTTAGCACGGTAGTAGGCATGGAGGAAATATCGGAAGGGGGGAAGGAAGGAAGGAAGGAAGGAAGGAAGGAGGAAAGGAAGAAAAGGAAAGGGAGGAGGCATACATGATTTAAGGCTGGGTCCAATAAAGGTTTAAATATGGTGATTTTTACTTGTTTCGGCTTTCTTTAAAAAGGTGTAATTTATGTACAGTAAAACACACATTTAATTTTTTATTTATCCCTGCTATATTCTCAGGGCCAGGGATTTATCCATATCCAAAAGCCCCCTCTGGAGGAAGATCTAGAACATGTCTAGCACACCAGAAGGTTTTTTCATCCGCTTAGCCTGTGCCCCCACCTGCCGTTCTGACTACTGTCACTATTAGACTGTCTTTGAACCTTATAGCAGCGGAATTACACAGCTGAGCCTGTTGGTGTAAGCCTGTAAAGCCTGCACTCTGGAAGCCAAGAGGATCACAGGTTCAAGCCCAACCTGGACAATTTAGCAAGACCTTGTCTCAAAATAAAAAAATAAGAAAGGGTGAGGCTGTAGCTCAGGGTGAAGGCCTTGGTTCAGTCCTCAGTACTGGAGGGAAAAAAGCAATTATGCAGTGTCTTTTTATGTTGATATTCACATATATTTTTGCTGTTGCTTATATCAGTAGTACACTCTTTTTCATTTCTGTGTATTATTCCAACATGTGACTATTGTACAAATTCATAATATTCTATGCATTTTTTTTCCAAAAACAAGGGTATTTATTCTCCATCATAACCAGAGGGACTGAGGTTGATCCTTGACCTGGCTTAGTACAGTGGCTCAGCAGTGGCAGCAAGGGATATCTCTGTCCATTATTTCACCTTCCATCATCTTCAGCATAATGGTCTCTATCTTGGCTCTTTGTGTGTGAGTGAGTGCTTCCTACAGGACTGTGACTTCACCTGACTTCAGTCTTGTTTTTGTAAAGATTGCTTTGGGTTGGTTGGTCTGTAGGACTTCATGTAGCTCTTGTTTTCTTCCATGTCAGTATCTGCAGAGTACAGTGCAGCTTTTTGCTTCTTCAACTTCTCTTTAACTCTGCTAGCAGTGTATCACAGAGGGTACAAGTCAGGAAGAGCTGCATAGGGCAAGCTACGGCTGGAGGTGGTGTGGAGCCTGCATGCTATTTTGGAGTGTTTTACCCTCTCAGCTCTTCTTTGTGCCCACCAACCTGGAAGCACTGGCAATAGCCTATTCCTATTGAACACTGCGTTAGTTCAGCTTTGGTGTTTTATGAGGACTGTGAGTTGGAACTTCTGTGAACTTTCTGAATTTGCACTCACTTTTCTTGGGTATATATTTAGGAGCAGAACTGTTGGCTTATGGTATAGTATTACTACCTTTAGAAGATATTGCCAGACATTTTTCTAAACGTGCCAGCCTATGTTCCCATCGGCAATGTAAGAATTTAAATACATATTCTAAACTGTTTCATAGGTGTCAGTAGAGTATCTAAAGATCCTGTTCATTATAACCCAAGGAAAAAAGAGTATAATTTTCCTGTGTCTATGTCTGTTTCTAAACTCTGAACCTTTTCTCTCCCTGCCAGGTCCCTGTTACATTACAGAATAAGCTCCCTCAAGCCAAAACTCTGATCTCTGCTGCTATATTCTCAGAGCCAGGCCCTATGTAAGCATCCAGCCAAGAGTTGAGTGGGTCCCAAGGGGGAAATGTAGTTTAGAAAGACAGATATAGGGGAGCAAAGCATAGTGGCAGCCAGTTGAGGAATTCTGATTGTTCTTGCAGACCAAAGCTCTTAGCTTTGTCACTTGCCACTTTCAAAAGGTCATTCATTCTACAGACTTAATTGAAAGTCTGCTCTGTGCTGAGAACTCTTGTACTGTTGCTGCTAAATAAAATCAAGAGCATCCGTTAGGGCCAATGATACCACACCAGCAGGACCTGGGATTGGTTGGCAACAGCCACTTCCTTCACCTCCTTAAGCGGGATGGGTTTGTGGACTGCACCGTAGTGAGAGATGGAGATGGGGTTCTACAGCAGCGCTGATGGTGAGCTCAGGTTAGGTGTATAGTCTGCAGGACAGTGGGTACCTTTTGTGAAGTTCTTCAGTTTGGGTCCATTATCAAGAGCAGCTTATTTATTTGTTTGTTTATGTGGGGTAGGAGAATGAGCAGGGTGGATCACAGAAGATGATTGTAAATAATTTGAATCTGGAAATATGTATGATATGAATTTTGAGCAAGGTTGCCTTGTATAATAACACAAGCTATATACCACTTGTTAATTCCTTATTACAGCCCTTTGACTTAGGCATTCTTAATAGTCCCTTTCACAGTTAAGGAAACCGAGGGACAGGCAGGAGACACACTGCTATGGCTTGGATATGGACCCATTATGTACCCCAGGGGTTCATGTGTTGGGAGTTTGATTCTCATGTAAGCATGTGCTAGGTGGTAGAACCTTGAAGAGGAGGAACATAGCAGGAGTTAGTTGGTTCATTGGGGGCACTCCCCTTGGAAAGTATTAAGGAAGTTTTCATGGGACCTCTTGTTTAGTTGTCAAAAGAGGCTTGCTGTGAAAGGAGCAACCCTTCCCAATCCCCTGGCTTCATATCTGGCTGTGTGATTTTTCCATTTTGCCCCCGTGCCTCCTATTATGCTGCCGTCTACTGTGAGGCTTTCACCAGTGCCAAGCAGATGCCAACATCCTGTCCTCGCACCTCCAGAATTGTGAGCTAAATAAGTTGTAAAAAAACAGTTACCAGCCCCAGGTATTTTGTTATAGAAGTGGAAAAAAATACACATCCAAATTCACATAGCTACAGAATGGTAGAGTAAAAAACTGAACCTGGATGGTTCTAGAGACCTTAGCTACCTGGAAGTTGCCTGTTAGTGATGCTGCTTTGAACTTTTAAATTCGTGATTTTTTTTTTGTGTGAGCCTCATAAAAACTGAGTGTTTGGCATGAATATTTCATGTAAATTTTCTGTGAGGAGGCAAATTTGTAGGCTGCATAACAAATATGGTTTATATCAAGGTGGTAGAGTAACCCATAGTTCTCAGCTTTGGGGAAAAAAATTAACCTTGCCGTACCTGTATTAGAAAATCTGCAGAGGTTGATCCTGAATATATACAACCTTGTGTCTCTTAACAGTAGACTCATGCCCTGAGAAATGTGTTGCTGGGCTGCTACACCTTTGTGCAAGCATCTTAGAGTACACTTATGCAACCCTGGATGCTAAACCCTACCATACAGCTAGGGTATATAGGGTGTGTATATGTGTGTGTGCGCACGTGCGGTGTAGCCTATCACACTTAGAAGAACCATGTGATAAAATAACAGGAGAATAACTCAATCACAATAGAAAATGATGCAGTCAAGAAATGTGAACACGAGTTACGTGAGACTGCTACCAGCTTAACATATGTACTGGTTTATACTAACCTTTTTTTAACAATAAGAATTATGCTCTATAATAATGATAAAAGTATATTATTGTAAATATATAAACAACTAGTGATTTATTACCATTATTAAGTATTATGTACTGCATCCAATTATGATCATACATACTTTTGTGTGCCTGGAAGGTTTTGTTTACACCAGCACAGAAGAGCACAGAAGGTTTTGTTTACACCAGCATTACCACAAATGTGTGAGTAATGTATTGCACAATGACCTTTATGTAGCTGTGATGTCACTACGTGATGGGATTTTTCAGCTCCATTGTGGTCTTACGGGGTCACCATCATACAACAGTAATTGAAATACACAGTGAATGTTTATAGTTTAAAAATTTATTACAGAAAAGCACTTTGCCATTAATCTCCCTTGAAATACTCCCTGTCGCTTCAAGAATGCTAATTGTATCACTCTTGCCACTTTCTGACACAGTCTTGGGAGTCCTTCTTTGTGAATGTCTTTAGGAGGTGTGATGACAGCTGGTGAAGGGCTGCCAGGTGCCATCCCATGGAAAGGCTGGTTGCTAAAGCCTTACAGTGTGTCTTCCTCCACCTCATCCACTGGGTCTGGCCACCCCGGACTTCAGGCTCTTCCCCAAAGTCAAAATGACCATGAAAGATAAATGTTTTGAACTGGTTTAGAACATCGAGGCAGCTGCAGCAACTCAAGGAGAGACATGAATATGCAGTCCGTCATTGACCAGAGTGTCATGTGTGGCACGTGATTGTACCTATAATCTCTAAAGCAACTTGATCTAGGTTTTCTTAGCATAAATCTTGACCTTTCAGACAAATGACTTGAGGATTAATCAGGCTGAGTAACCTGCTGGGGGTTTCATTGCTGAAAAATATCAACACTGAGATTTGACCCACACCCACTTAACTCCAAAGCCTAGGCTCTTTTTTCAGGGACTTTCACTTATGTCAAAGAAAGCTCTTAATTGCCAGAAATTTGCTGTTATGTCATGACATAGGCTACACTGTTTACCCTTCTATTTTTTTCTTATCAGTTGATAATGGGTTAAACTTCCAAAAGAACATTTTGAATTGTAATGGGTGGCATTATTCACTGTCTCAACATCTAAAAATTTATTCCAGTTTTACTGCCGGTACTATCTTTATAAAATACAGGAAGTTGTAGTCATAAGAATGCTAATATGCTTAATTTAGTTTTTAAATGTTGGTGTGGCCTAATCAAACAAGTCACTATGGAAACCAAACAAATCTAGATGAAGAGAGATACAGTAAGAGACCTAAGAAATGGAATACTTTGAATTAATTCTATCAATGTGGCATAGGAAATAGAAGAGACTGACTCAGGAGAAATTTATTTAGGATTATTTAATTACAACCATTATGAAAGACAATACAAATTTAAAAATCTTTATACTTTTTTAGGGTCTATGATGCAATTTTAAAACATTGCATAATTTATGGCAGTGGCACTAGCAGTGTTTACTCAGTTTACTAGCATTTAAACATGATTTTGATCTCAGTTTGCATTTGACCAGCATAGTTGTACTTTAAAGAGTACATGTAATATTTTAAAGGCTGAGTAGTAGACACTTAAGAGTCTCCTGTACCCTGTTCCAAGGATTCAGTTGCTGTTCCAGTAATCCAATAGACACCAGTAACATGATGCCAGAGACTGAATGTTCCAGATACCATTGATAGATCACTCCATAGAAAACTTCCCATTAGCACAACCTGAGTCCAGACATCCCTGCAAGAGTCTGTTCTTTCCTGAGGTTAGGATATCTATTCCTGCATGGTTTGAGGCTTAGGAAAATTACTTAAGTCTAAGAAATCTTACTGAAGCTTACGTAACAGTTTGTGAACCGAGTGGGCAGTGAGCTGTCTCTGTGCGCATCCATCTGTGAATGGAGGACGGAGACAGTGGGCAGCTGTCCGGTGATCTGGCAGAAACGCACTGAGCACAGCTCTGGACTTCACAGAAGAGCGAAGTCAGCCTTCACTCTGTGATAGAATTAGCATTGTAAGTCGGCACCAAAGTGGCGTGTTAGGACTTGTGAACTTCACCCCAAATACTGTCGGACTACCAAGGTTTCAAGATGGTTTTGTTAATGTTTCCCTGTGTGGGCACTGATGGGTTCTGAAATATATCAATTCTCAGATTTTTACATTTTGAGTTTAAGTTTAAAGCAAATTAGAGGTGATGACTGAAATTACCACTATATACTCAGGTCTTGAGAGCTTGTTATGCAAAGCCCAAAGAAAAGCAATGTTTTGACTCTGTGCTAGTGGAAAGAGGACCAAGTATCTTTAATGTGGCTAATTTGGAAGTGTATCAGTTACGTTGATGAGAGGGATGCTTTTAATATACTACTGTTAATAGTTGTTAGCAGATCGCTGGATGGTAAATGTAAACAGTAGTTTCTTTGCTCTGCAAGTAGCATTAAAATTCTCATTTTACAAGAAGACAAGTGTGTTGAAACTATGCTCAACTATAGCAGAGTAAGAGATATGGTGTTAGTTACTGTTGATGCCCAGTTGTCTTAATGTAAAGTACTGTGTTGCCTATGTTGTCCTGTTCTGATCTGCTCTGTACTGCCCCCTTTTGTTTTATTCTCTTTCAAATAAAAAAAGAAAAAAAACTAAAAAAAAAAAAGAAGACAGGTGTTACAGTATCATTTTTTAACTGAAGCTTTTCTTCAGCAGAGCTCATTGGAGTGCATGCACTTGTCCTTTTGTGATCAGCCGTGGTGAACTCTAGCATACTTCAATGTCCTTCTTGCACACCGCAACAGAAAGTAGGAGCGCCTGCCATGTACAGACGTCCCCTTGGTGCAGACAGGCTTACAAAGGTGGAGCATAGCTGGATACAGCCATCCAAGAGCCTCCCGTATTGAAAAGAAAAGACATTGATGTCACCTCTGGTCAAGATAGACTTGAGAAATTTCAACAGTTGCTAAGAACCTGGAGAATTCTGCTCAGCCATAGGGCTTGGTTTCATCCCATCCTTCAGAGTCTAAAAGGAAGAATAGGGTATAGGTTCGGAAGTCTAAGGGGGATACTGTTCTGGTTAGAGGAGACACACAGAGCAGGCAAAGAGTGACTATCATTGGGAAGTTGCAAGAAGGCCCATTTGATTGAAAATTTCAGGAAGCATCTAATGGAAGATAGAGTTAGAAAGTTAATTGGGGCTGGGGTTATATAATGAAGACATTAGACTAAGAAACTGAAACTGTTTCTCTCTTTCCCTAGTTTTGATACTAACTCAGGTATTTTAACCTAATATCTGATTATTAGCACCCATTTGGCAGTTTTATTGGGAATAAAAAATACTCTGCAATATTCATGGTATGGCTGAAAAAAAGCTTTTTTTTTTTTCTTTTTTTGGCTTAAAATTTTGACAGGGGCCATCTCAAGTGCATTATGTGAGCCCATCATAGCATACAGCATGTGCTCATTTAGGTTCTTCCTTGGGTTCAGTAGTGTTAGGATCTGTACTTGACAGTGGTTTTCTTTGCTGAGTTGGATGATACTACTGCCCCATTGTCCATTTCTCTGGCAAACAGAATTTAAAGTTGTTTGAAAGGTAAGTCATTAAGGTCATTGCCACTCTTCCCAGTTTTCTACTTGGTGTTTTCCCTTCAGACTGGGCACATTCTAAGCAGTGAAGAACCCATGGATTTGCTGTCTAGAAAACAGCAGCCCTGGGTTTTTTTTTTCTTTGCTTTGCTTTGCTTTGCTTTGCTTTGCTTTGCTTTGCTTTGCTTTTCTGTTCAAAGGAATTATGTTCATGTTCCTGTGACAAGCATGCCTTGGAAATATTCTAGGTTGCTGCTTAGCTCTTGAAAACTATTAGAGGAATCTTATCAGATAGGCTTCACTTTTCATTTGATAAAAATGTTAATGCAAAGGGCTGTCCTTCTTGGAATTCTCTACCTATGACTCAGCAGATGGAAGCCTGAGGCTCATGTGGACAAGGTCAATTCTGTTTTCTCTGTGATGATCCCTTACAGCCTTTTGTAATCAATAAATGATTACAATAATAGAAGCAAGCACTCAAGTAGTTTTAAGTGAGATAGATAGATAGATATTGATTTAATACTCAGAAAATCCTAACAGATACTGGGTACAGTTACCTCTTCATCTTTCCAGGATGTGAAATGGAAGCACTCAGAAGTAATGTAATTTGCCCAGGGTCCCATAACTGGTAATTGGCTGAGCCAGGGTTTGAACCTAGGCAGTTAGACTCTAGATCTTTACCCTCGACCTTGTTATAATCCAAGCACACCAGTAAGAATATACCTGAATTTAATTAAGCAAACACAATGTATGCCTAAATATTTATAGCTATTTATCCTGCAGAGTGTGAAACAATGAATATAGGAAATTTCACACTGATATTATAGTATACAGACACCAGAAATCTGGTGTCCTCTTGTTTGTGAATAATTGTATGCTTGAGCAAGACTTCAAGGGAGGCAGTTGAGTTTTGAGCTAGAAGAAAAGACTGCTTAAGCAGGCAGAGAAGAGCATCCTAAGTAGAGGGGAGGGGAATGACATAGTCATAAGCTTGGAGATGTGAATTGGCATTCAGTGTGCACATCTCCAGGAAAACATGATTGGCGTTGTATTCAAAACAGGCCTGTTTTTCAATATAGTAGTGTAACCAAAATGCAGTTTAAAATTACCTTACTTCCCAGTTTAAAAATTGTCCTCTAGAAATTGTCAGTCTTCTTTGTGCTACCATAATAGAATTCTGCAGACAGGGTAATTTATAATAAACAGAAATTTCTTGGTCATGGTCTTGCAGGCTGGAAAGTCCACGATTCAGGTGCCAGTGTTAAGCGACAGCCTTCTTGCTGCATTCATAAGACATGGGGCTGAAGGGGGCAATTGCGTGGGGCACAAACTATCCTTGCAATGAATATCAGTCCATTTATGCCCTTCTGACAAAGGCACTTCTAACAGTTTCTACCTCCGGATGCCATCACAATGACAATTAAATTTCATCATGAGTTTTTGGAGAGACATTCAAACCACAACGGACAGATTTTTATATCCAAGGAGAGAGTTCCCTGAAGCTCTCAAGACTTTGAGTCCTTAGGTCCTCTCCCTGAAGCAATAGAGTGTAATGGAACAGGAAGATAACACAATTAAATACATGCTTTAAGAAAGGTGACTGATGACAATGAAAGATGTCTCTTAGGACAGAATGGGAGCAGAGAAATGAAATGGTAATAAAAAAGTAACGGTAGTTTCTAGCTTAAGGACAGATAATGAGGCCATTAACTAAGGACTACCAGGAGAAGAAAGGGAAAAAGGTAGAAAATAATGGGCTTGATTTTTCAAACTCATTAAGTTTTAGGTCCCTGTGATAGATTTTAATGGACATGACCAGTAGGCAGTTGGAAATGCGGTTGGGAAAAAAGGTTAGCAGTGAGGAGAGAGACTTAAGAGTCTCTCTCTAGTAAATAGTAGGTGAGGCAAGTCTTCCAAGGGGAACCTGCAAAGAGAAAAAAAGGGCAAAAGAGGCAGAGCCAGTAAGTCTGACTTGGCAAGAAGAAACTTGGGGGAGCTGCCACAATGTTGTAACTTGAGCACTTCCTGTATGCCTGGCCTCGGACTCAAATCATCACACACATTCGTTTCCTTAATTCTCAAACAACTCCATGGAAGAGACACGTTTTGCAGATGAGGAACTGAGGCACAGACAGGTGAAGAAGCTTGCCCAAAGTCACAGAGCTATTAAGTCACTTGCAATGGTAAATTGGCAGGTGCATCATTAAACTGATGTAAAAATAGTTTTTATTGTAACTTCTGTGGATTTACATATATATTAGTAAGCTGTGGGGATCCCATGCCTTACTTTCTAGTGATCATTAGTATACGTGAAGGAAATACGATCTGAGACTTTCATAAATTTCCAAATTTCCTGGCATTGTCTCACACAAACACTCTGTTAAGATTTATGAATTTCTTAAATATATTTTGATGTAGTAGGTTAAGCTCTCGCTGAAGAGTTCTTTCAGTTGTTGAGTATATTTGGCATGTGCTGGAGCACTCTTTGAATTGGTTTCATAGTCACATTTTTCATATTTCCACATAGAAAATATGTTAAACTGTCTCTCCAGTGATCTGAGATAGCACCAAATTCTACCTTCTCTTTTGAAGTTACTCACAATCTCTCATCTCCTGGAGTCTGTCACTGCCTTAGAGCCTCTTCATTTTGCTTGCCCTTTTATCATTCCACTGACAATAAGAATTTTCTTTGTAGCCAATTTTTCCAGGAGAATATTTTCTCAGTTGGTCAGAGTTACACACATTAAGGGGTGAAGAGCAATGAACTCAGCCCTACATCACCAATGCTGGGCTCTCTAGTGGCAGGGTCTGCAACTACAGTTCAACCACCTACTTCCGTCTGCCCTGTCAGAGGTCAGTTGTTGTTCAGTTACTTGCTTGCCTGTGCTGATGCCCGCTCTCCCCATAGCAGCTGTGTCCCTCCAGGCCGCAGAGGAGGCTGTCTCTCACCTGTTCTCCCACTGAATGTGCCTTCTGAAGTGTGAGCATGTGACCCCTTATTCTGGACTTTGCTCCTGTTACTTACAGCTCACGGTGAAATGCACCATTCACCATCATTAACCTACACTGTTCCAAACTTCCTGTCTGAGGCTCCTCCCCACTCTCCTGTTTGAACCTTAAGCTCTAAGTACTAGAACTACAGACTGCACATTCCCATCACTTACCTTTCATACACTTCTCTCACTGTTTGAAATGTCCTTTATTCATCCCTGCTGGACCACTTCCTGCCTGACTACTCATCTTGCAAGTATCTGCACTTTTGAACAACTTCCTCCAACCGCTTCCCTCTCAACCCATAGACTGTAAGCTAGAATTTGAATTCCCGTGCCACGAATGTCCGTGACACATTTTCCGCTTTTACAACTTAAAAAGAAAAAAAAAAACTTAAAAAAGATCATTCACGTGCTTTTTCTTGTTATATGTGGCTAATCTCTCAGTGACCTACCTAAAGGAAGGAACTTTGTTTTTTTGTTTGTTTTTTGTATTTCTAGAATTTAGTTTCTGGGTTTGATTATTTTAATATAATAACTGTATACTTGATTTAAGTATGGCAATCGATCACTGTTTATGGAAATTCATGCTATTTTAATTCTAGTAATAAATACTAGAATTAATGAAATCAGATACATTTAAGAAAAGTGTGATGGTCATTAGGTTAACAGTGACTGAGATACATATTTTTCATCTTCAGGAAGTTACCCCAGCACAAACCATTTCCATAAAATGTATTGGGTTATAGTACTAAAATGTGTTCTCTAAGATTGAGATACAGTGTAGAAACTCTCTATGTACTTGAATTATCACCAGGAGGAAGAATAAAATAAGTTCCTTATCAAAACACTGCTGTCAGTGAAAAAAGCAAAACAGTGATCTTTGCATCATCTTGCATGGTGGTTAAAGATAAGGTAAGGATGATGGCAAAGAAAGGTCTTGAAGTATGTCTTGGACTAGAGTTTTTGGAAAAAAATAATTGCAGGTATAGGATGCTTATCCCTGAAGTGAAACCAGTCCTTTATGGAAATAATGTGAGGGTAGAAACAAAACCATGGGCCACCTAATCACAGAAAAGTCAAAAGTATCTAATTTCTTATTTTTTCTTATGAAATGGACTTTGATATAGATTATTGGCTTTGTGTAATTATTCTTCTGGTTATTCTTATTGTCTTTGCTAGTTTTATAAAACTTTCCTTTATTATTTTACAGAGTGATGGAGCTTGTTTTTACCATGTTTCCATTGGGCAGTGCATATGTCACGTCTGGCTTCTGGTTGGGGACCCAAACATGTCGCACGTGGGGAATGAGCACTGTTGCTCTGTTGTCTGTTGCTAAACTATGTCATAGTCTCCCATGGGCTTAAATAAGAAATGAGAGGAAGGTGTGGATAATGTACTAGACAAGAACACGGTGCATAGTAGGCAAAATTCAGGCTGTGGGAGGATTAGTCACAGGGCCTAAGAATTCTGTGGCCAAGACAATGGATCATTTGCTTCCTGAATGAGCCCTTCAGGAGGAACCGTTGCCAGATCACTGAATGAGATTTTCCGGAGACTCCTACCTAAGTGTTGGTTGGTGTGGGGGAAATTTGTTCAAATCAGTATTTCCAGCTTTTACATCTTTTCACTTAGAAGGAAGATGTTGGAAGTTTTTTTGGTTCTGCAGAGGGTATCCTTAAAATAAAGCATGATTCTTTTTGTCAGTGTGTGTTGACAAAACCCAGAAAAACTGTTTAAAAAAAAAAAAAGCACCAGCCTTGGTTATACTTTTGAAAAGAAATAACCTCTTCCCTTTTCTAAATGTGTTTTTTAATTAGAGCTTTAAAAATTGTCCCAAGGAGTCATTGCACTCAAACTTGATAACATGTCACCTTTGGACTTCTGCCCTTCATGCTGTTTGTATTAAAAGTAAAATAGGACCCTGTGCAGTTTCTTAATTAAAGTAAGGTTGACTTGCCACATGATGAGCTCTCTGGTTTTCAGATAAAACTTAATAGTCACTTAGTGTTATGGAATGCTAATCAGTCTTTTGAAACCAAATTAAGACATATATTCCTGCTCTTCCTGACTTGAGTGTCTATTGGAGATGATTGGTTATCCCTGACCCATGTGATAATAGTGAGTTGCTAATTTTTAACCTAGAGTTCTCAGTCCCCCATTAGGCTATCGAGAGATACTTTATCTGAGTGATTGTCTTTTTGAAAATTTTACAGTGTGTCCACATGAACATTCATTACAGTTTCAGAACAAGCCAAAACCCTTAATCCTTGACATTGTATATGCGGTGTGAAGATACATTGGTGGTTTTGAAAGCAAAATGGACAGTAACAGATTAGTTCCTGGCAGAGCAAGTAAAAATGGAAACCTTGTAAATTTCACTTTTAACTCTGGCACCTACTCTGTGTGCTGTGCTCCGCGTGCTGGTTCATGCTTCCCAGAGTGTACTACCTGCTGGGGGGAGAAGAGGAGCAAGCACAGGTAACTGGCTATAAGACCAGGACAGCCTTAGAGGGGTGGGAAGGAGAGCAGCTGCTTTTCTAGCTGAGAAGTTCAGGGAAGGAGTTAGGAACTGTGGTTTTGAGCTGCATTCTGAAGGACTTACTGGCAAAGACTGTCGGGAGAGAAAAGAAGAAAGAGGAAAAATGCTCCATGGTGCAGGATCTGATTTGCATAGGCTGTGAAGGTGCACACACGATATGTGTGATTTGTGGGGGAAGGAGGAAAATTCTTTTGGTGTGGGAGGTAAAGTTCACCTAACGTTCGGGGCTTGTTAGACAGAAGAGAGAACCTTAGTCTTACGCAGCGGTCCTCTGTTCCTCTTTGTCTTTCCAAATGGTCATTGTCAAGAAGTTGCAGAGAACAGACAAGGCTAGAGGTCTATGGGGGAAGGGCGTGAGTGAGCAAAAAGAACTGCAGGACGCGGGAGGGTGTGTGACCATGCTGCTTCCCCCCTGCTTGGCACCGTGCACATAGAAGGAGCAAGGAAAACGTGGCCTGAGGAGTCTCATGGCTCACCATTTACATCCCATCTGCCTAAAAATACCTGAGATCAAAGAACATACATTGAGATGTGTGTGGAAAATAAAAAGATATATTGCTGAACATACAAAAATAATCTTGATGGACCCTAAACTTGGTATTCTGTATCATCATCCTAGTCAACAATCACATTGTAGTTAGACCTGTAAGATACATAGAATTGTCTGATAACCACATAGAATTCTTTAATTTTTAAAAGGTGGAGACAGATTTAAAAGAAGTACTTGTTTTGCTGTGTCATAAGTCATAGAGATTCAGAGTGTGGGTAGGGCAGGGGTACTTCTTACTCCATTTCCGTAGTAAAAAGAGAGAAAGAGAGAAGAAAGCAAAGTAGTATGAAAGCGCAGCCTTGAAAAGGGGGAAAAAAGAACCAAGCCTGGGTAATAATTTTTAAAGCTGGCTTGTGAATATGTACATCTTTAGAGGGGTTTAAGGCTTGAAGGAGAAAACTGGCGTCCTGTTTCAGGGTCAGAGAGCAACTAGTACAGCTTCCACTCGGGGTCACTTGTCAGGCTTTGCCTTTCATTTTCTTTAAAGGGAATATACTTAATGTCTCATAGTATATATAATGTCTCATAGTATCTTTGCTCTCTGAGAAATTATGTCAAGTTGGAAGCTGTATTCCTTGGAAGGTTAGTCAGTTCACTCTGCTTGGGGACTGTTGGAGGAGTCTGGCAACAATTCATCAGGCAGGTTATTATCAATAGGGCTTTATCAGAGCATACGTGCATGTGTGATTATGTGCACCTCATGCTTTTAAAAACCCTGTTTGAGATTTACATTTAGGGCTGGGGATTTAGCTCAGTGGCATAAGCGCCTGCCTGACAAGTGCAAGGTCATGAGTTCAATCCCCAGTACGGCCAAAAAAAAAGAGAGATTTACATTTAATAGGAGGCTTCATTGGCTCTGGAAAATATACTTTTTTCTCACTTAGAAAATATTTGCTCTATCAATTGAGAGAATTTTTGCTCCAAACTCTGGATAAAATATAAAGTGTGAATTTACTAATTGCTGAGGAGTTTAATGGTTACTTTTGTGAGGCTGTATAAGACAGAACCAGGGAAATAAGAAGCAGAGACACCGTCCTGTGTGAACGTTCTCTGTGAAAGATATACTGGGCGGGATTTTCTGATGAGCCATAAGGAGGCCTCCTGAGACGCTTGATGAAGGTCTGCAGAGATGTATTTTATGACCATACCCTTTCTCTTTCAGGTTCTGCCCCTTGCTGTTTAGCAAAAGAAGGAATTTAATGAGCCACCCCTGCAATTTACTCACATAATTCCGGCAGGACTGACAGACAGACAGCATCTGAAGGAGAGAAGCTATAGCCATCTGAGGATAAACCACTGCGACCAGCTCTGACGATAAAACCAACTGAGAAGATTTTGATTCCAAAATACAAGGTGAGTTATGCAAGCTGAAAAACAAAAACAAAAACAAAACGGGTTTCCACAGTCAAAAGATCAGTGAGACATTACCATGTCATAGGAAAATGTTTCTTTTACCTTTCACTTTTCTCTCAGCTGTTAAAATATGTTGTGATCTTGATTATGTTTAGTCATCTCAGGAAACGGTTCTGTTTTATCTTTTTAAGGATAAGAAGTAGAGAACATGCAAAAATATAGTTAATCTTTGTCTGTTTTCTGTCTGCAATCTAATGTTGTGTGGAAATCAGAATTTACCCTTCCCTTCTTGACTAATGAGCTTGTAGACCCACAATTAAAAATGGCTGAAATGTGATCCTTGGTTTTACAAGCAGGCAAACCTACGTGTTAATAATGCAGCCACACATTTTTAAAATGTGTGCAGTTTTTAGTAATCTGTCAGAGTAAAAGACAGCTAATTGTTTTCTCTTTGCTTGTGTGATTTAATTGACTAATACAGTGCTAGTAGTACTCACTATGTTCTACTTGTCATCTTTGATATTTGCACTTCTATTTTCCGAGCCATTTCACATATGCCATTTAGCATTTTAGGCCCAGCAAGTTGAGTCTTCATAATTCAAATATGTTTCTCCTGGTTCTCAGAAGCTTTCTGCTTCCTCCATGTCAGTGATCCCCAAAGTAGAAGATTGTGGCGTTAGTACTTTCGGGGAAATTTTGCAAGCTACAGTCTATGAGCTTTTTCTTTTTTGTGGTCTTTCAGAATTTATGCTTGGAATCAGAAGATGAATTTTTCCCTTGACTCCATTTTTAGTATTAATGTCGATGTAGTTCTTGGCAGTGAGATTAGTCTATTAAAGCTTTAGTTTACCAGATAATTTGAGTGATTTGCAACTCATTGCATCATAGCGGAAGATGTTCCAGAAGTGACCGTGGAATGAGTGTGCTCTCTGGAAGGCAGATTGCTTTGTGCCGTGATGAATGCACTTTGGAATATCCAACCCTTATCATAGTGCAGGTCCAGAAAGGAAAGATTGATGCTCTCAGTGAAGCAGAGAGCCTGAAAGCGCCCCCGTCTTTTCATCCTTGCATTTTTACTTGATAAGTGGATATTTTATGGTGCATATTCTGGAATACAGTGGGTTCTATTTGACTATGGGAGAGAGAGTATAAGTACTTGCAGAAAATATGGGAACAGGTAGTCCCTCTCTTCCTTGTTCTTTCTTTCCTTCTTCCTCCTATCTTTCCTCATACAAGCCAGTGATTCCTTGAACCTCGAATATCAAAGACAAGCAATGGGAGGGAAGCAGGCAAGCTGCTTTTTTCCCCCATAGGGTTTTTATTTTGATTGATTGATTTATTTTTTATTTTGTCTTTTTGAGACAGGGTTTCACTATACATTTTTGGCTGGCCTTGAACTTGCAGTGATTCTTCTGCCTCCTCTGCGTACTGGGATTACAGGCGTGTGCCATCATGCCCAGCATGTTTTAAACTTTCAAGCTGTCTTTCCCAAATGCCCTCTTCCCAAACCACCATAAGATGGGAGTCCAATATTTGTGATTGTTTTTTCAAATTTGTTTTTACATATGGAGGAATGATTTGCATTTTAATTAGTCTGACTTTCAGGATGATTCAGAAATTTACTTTGTTGACTTTGCACATTAAATGAATAATGCCAGGAAATACTGTTGCAGTGAACCATCATATGAAGTTTGCCTCCCCAAAATTTAACTCTGTGGGTGGTGGTAGTCATTTAAAGGTTTGAAATTTCAGAACTAGCAGTCATCTAAATAGATGTGTCTTTTATTATGTGTCTTACATCACCCCTGATAGATCCAAAGTGTTCACTCATTTATGTAGGCTTCATTCATCATTCATTTTTCCAGCAGTCTATTGAGTATCTCCCATATACTATTACGTGCCCTAGGATTATAACAGGGGAACAATAAACAAGACAGGGAGGTCCTTGGGGATAGAGAATGAGCCAGTACACAAACAACATGGCTAGTGAGAAAGTGAGATGCTGTGAATGAAAGGAAAGGAATATTGCATTAAATGACACCTATTCTGAGGTGACGCTTGAGCTGGGAACTAAAGGGCGATGTTTAGAATATGAAATTTGCAAATACTCACATAGAGTTCACTCACAATAACTACACATTTCAATTGATTTCCAAATGTATTTTCTTTTTTGCCCAGCTGGCACTATAAATGGGTAACACTTTAAGATTAACGCCCCTTGGTATGTCAGCTTCTGAAAAGCTGGTGACTGGAGAATATCGTGGGTGATGTGTATATGGGAAATCTCTGTGGGATCTTTGAAGTTTTGTGCAAGTCTGAAGTTATTCCAAAATAAAACATTAAAAAAACACTACAGAAGAAAGGCCAGAATGTATACTAAATCAAGTTCAGTACTGCTTAGATTTGCAAAGATTAAAAAGGCGCATTTTAACAGAAAAGGACCACAGGAAGAAAGGGTCATCACTTGAATACTCTTGAATTTTAGACTTCAGTCCCATGGCTCATTTTTGGACTAGACAAACCCTGCCTTTTTAAAATGCTTCAGTTTAACTACTTAAATTACATCAGTCTAAAAAAACTTACCAAAAGAGTTACTTTATTTCTTTCCCTTTTTTATGCTCAACTAACTTTTGACAAAGGTGGGAAAGAAATTCAGTGAAAGGAGGATAGCCTTTTCCACAAAGGGTGCTTGAGCACTTGGACATCCATAGACAAAATGGTGAGCCTTAATTTAAGCTCCACATACAAAAAAATCTACACAACAGATTTAAGTGTAAAATGAAATGCAACTTTTAGGAAAAAAAAAAAAAGACAATCTTCAGGATCCAAGACAATTCAGTGAGTTTTTAGTCCTTTTTTTCCTTCCCTTTTCAAAACCCTCCGCTTTGCCCTCTTCCTCCTCTTCTTCCTTTTTCCTATTTAGCACTTTATTCAGAGAGTAAATACTAATGAAATCTTCAGAAAAACAAATAATTATCAGCATTCATCCTTGTTCATTGATTGCATATCCTAGATAGTCTGATTCAGTTTATATTTCAATTATTCTTTCCTATTGCCTCACTAGCAATCTCATAAATACTGTGTTAGTTCATTCTGTGAACATTACCACATAATGGGTACTATGAATTTTTGAGCATAATTGAGAAGGGAGATAAATATGTTTTTAGTATGAAAAATGCTGAGTAGATATATTTTCATAATTATTTCAAGGGCAGAGGAACAATGGGACAATCTTAATCACTATCAAATAATATTCGGATTTCTCAAAACTAGTCAAATATTAACTGGATAAAAGGTATTTTGAAAGGACAAATTAAATTACTCTGAAGTGTTTTAAAGTATTCATGAGCTAATTTTATTATGAAGAACAAATAGTTGCATTTAATGTTTAGAACAGATATTCTGTACACTATACAAAGGTGTTTTGAAAAACAGCAGTAGAGAAGATTTTAGTATTTTCAGATTCCTCTAGACAAATAAATTGGTTTTGGCCACCACAACTTTAAAATTTTTTTTCTAAAAATTTTAATTGACAACAATTGTATATATTAACTATGTATAACATGTTGTTTTGAAATATGTAAATAAGTGGAAAGAGTAAATCCAACTGATTAACATTACCTCACATACCTATTTATGTGTGTGGTGAGAACATTTGCAGAATCTATTATCTTAGCAATTCTCAAGATCCCTTTTTCTTTTTAAAATTTTTACATTTCCCTGAAATATTCTTGGACTAGTTTTTGTTGTTTTGTTTTTAATCCTTCAGATAAAATTTAGCAAATCTTTTTCTTGTAGTACAGTTAGTGAAAGCTAGTATCACAAATAAAATTTACCCCGAACAAAACAAGCTTCCATAGCCCGTCAGTATTTTACCATTTACGAATTTCTAAGCATACCTATCTTCTTTTAGATGTTGGGGGAGACTGTTGAAGTTGACATGAATGATTAAATCCAGAATCTTCTGCATAAATGACTTGTCAGCTTCCATGCAGATTAATAGGCCTCTCTGCCCTGGAAGCTGTTTGATAACCTGTGTCTTTAGAAGTACCCTCCAGCATCTGGTCCCAAGGATGCCTCCTCAGTCATGATTTGGTATAAGAGCCAGTAAGCTGTAGCCCACAGGCTTCATTTGACTTGCAGCCTGTTTTGCCAATAAAGTTTTATTGAACACAGTCCTGTTTATTCCTTTGCATATTGTCCGTGGGTGATCTTCTACTGCAACAGCTGTGTTGAATAGCTGCAATAGAGATTGTATGGTTCCCAAAACCTAAAATATTTTCCGTCAGATCCCTTACATAAAAACTTTGTAGATGGCATGGTCAAAGACTGTGCCTGTGTTCTTAGTTTCTGAATTTGAAATCCAGGAGTTTTTGCCATTGTGAGGATTATTGGCTAATTGAAAACCTGTTATGCATGATAAATATTTTTGCTTTATTTTCGTCTTTATTCATCAATAGAATACTGTATTGTGTTTATGTAAAAATTATTTCCATAAGCTTTCTGAAGATTTTAGAAATAATTTTGTCATACAAAGACACTCATGACTATATAAATATTAGATGCTAAGTTTCTAAACTCTTACTCCAAAATGTTTCTAACTTCTGAGGAAAAATCTTAGCAGTACCTTTAATTTTGAGGCTCTAACTCCATGACTTGCGAGTGACTGTGTGTCTAGTACTATCTGACTGTGCTCTGGTATGGTATTGGATCTCAAGTACGGGATCACCTTGGCAATCTGTGCACCTGTGCCTGCTGGCAGGCTGAAGAGTCTGCGCTGGAAGCCAGGAAATGAACCTCCAAGTGAAGACTGAGCACCTCTGAAGAAACAGAAACCAGCTTTCCTTCTTCCTTCCCTTTTCATTCCATCCAGGCCACAAGTCTGTTGGTTGGTGCCTGTCATACCTAGGGTAGATCATCCATCTTCAGTGAGTCCATTCATTCAGTCAGTCACACAGAGAACCATGTGAACCCAGTCAGTTGGGCGTTTCTTACACAGATTGACACAGCAGTTAACTGTCACAGCTGGAAGGACCCTCAGAGTTTCTGGTTCATTGACAAGGGGACATTCAAGAATGTGCCTTTCCACTAAGTTCCCAGCTGATACTCTGGTGCCGGCTCACCCCTCAGAACCTCCATAATAGCCATTTAGCACGCTAGCATTTCACATCCTTGGAGGTGAGGAGTAGCTTTTTTCATATCAATTCAGTATTGGGTGACATTTGAAATCTTTGTATTCTTTCAGCTTCCACTTACTGTCTTTGTGGCAGCATATCCCCAAGGCCCACTATCTGTCACTTTTGTCTCCAGGTCTTCCCACCCTTGTAGATTTTAACTTTTTTAAAAGCCCCTTTGTGTTCTTTTAGGTAGACATCCGTGAAGTTACTGAGTGAAATAGATTCTGTATTCAGCCTGCCAGCATTGCCCCAATATTTGTGTATAACTATGTATTTTAAACTACTTTCTGTCTTCATTCCCATGAAATCCTGGGAGATAGAATGCACTCAGATACATCTTTTCCACTTCATATCTTCCCCAAAACACAAGACCAAATAGTCTACTGGAAAAGGAAAACTTGAACTCAGGACCTTCGAAGTTCATTTCCTTGTTAGCTTTAATTTACAAGATCAATGCTCTATCTATACCTCAAGTATTGTCAAATTTTCAAGAAACCCATTTTTTTCCTATCAATAGTCCAAGTATTTTTGACACTAAAGTAATAAGTGTGATATTTGGTCATTCTCTTATTTTCCTTTGCTATATGAGCCATGTTTTTAATAAGTACTGCTACAAAATCTATTTAACAATATACACTTGTACATTAGTTTCTATTTTTGTAAGTCTATAAAAAAGTATGCTTGTCTCACTGATGACTATGCTTTTATAGAGAACTAACACACATTTTTTCATAAAGGTTTTGAATCAAATAGTGTCATACATCAAATCAGCCTCGAAGTTGGCCACATTCAAGGAAGCAATATGCAAGGACACACAGTGTGTCCCCTTGGGCTGTGTTCTGTTGCGGAGTATCTTGGAGGCTGGGCTTAGAAGAGGGTGCACTATAATGGTCAGCATTTGGCACGAATTATTTACCTCTCGAAACTCCCTGAAGTACAGCTATTATCCCTGTGTTACAGGAAAAGGAGCTGAAACACAGAGGTTAAGTAAATTGCCCGTCCTTGCATATAGAAAATGGCAGAATTGGGATTGGTTTAAAACCCGGCTAGTCCAAGAGATTTTCTTTAGTTTAAAAATAAAAACAAACAAACAGAAAACAAGCACAAGATACATACAATGGTGTCAATAGTTCGCTTTCAAAAAAATATAAGCGCTCCAACTTGAGCATTTACGTGGCATGCAGCTCCCACCATGGTCAGTTTCAAGCTGCTAGGGGCCTATTTCTAAAGGTTGAGCTGGGAAGAGCTCCTGAGCCGACGCAAGTAAATTGTAGGTTCTGTAATGTGTTCACAGTAGCCGTTATGAACATTGATATTTTAGAAGGATGATAGCGTCTCATCATCCTGTGACATATCAGTAATTAGATTAGGAAGTGGCTAGTAAATTAGGAAGGTGACAGGTGCCGTAATTCTTTGTGGCCAGGCTGACCCATCAGCAGTATTTTGAAAGAATTAATGCTGCTGCCTCTGTTCCCTATTCTTAATGCACCACTCAACACCAGAAGAACAAACCTAATAATGCCCCAGGCCCCTAGAGTGCCATTAGCAGCCTGGTGGGTCTTTTTTAGGAGGCCAAGAGGTTTTTCCCTTGGTAATGTTGAACTTTTTACAGTCTTTCTCTTCAGCTGATTACTGAACAAGTAGAAAATTATTTGAGTTGTCATTGGGAAAACATAGTTAAAAAAATAAAAAGAACTTAGATAAAGGTGGCTAGCTATAGGCCATCTGTGAGAACAAACAACTAACTATACTTAATAGATACAATAGAGGATTTAAGTCTTAACTAAAATGATAAGCTCAGTAAACATTCTGAGTGATGTTTTGTTTTGGTAGCTCAGGAAATCTGACTTCTGTGATAAAAGTGATGTAGTCCCTGCCCTTAAGGATCTTGCAAAATTGATAAACACAGTGCAGTATATATTTAATAACATTGTGTGTCTAAGTATGGAAATGATACAGTTTAAGAAAAAAAAAAGGCAAAAGATTTATACGATCAGAAGAGAAACCAGAGTATCAGTTTAAGGAAAGGAGAGGAAACCTGACCACAAAGTAGTAAAAATAAAATGCCTGCCTATCATCAAAGCCATCATAGCGGATAATTCAGAAACATTTTCTGTGGCATTAAGTGTATTCACATTGTTCTGTATCTGTCACCACTATCCATCTTGAGAACTTTTTCGTCTTCTAATCCAAAACTCTGCACTCATTTAACATTATCTGTTTCCTTCTTGCAGGCCGTGGTAACTATTATTCTCCTTTCCCTATCTGTTTGACTATTCCATGTACCTCATATAAATAGAAGCTTACAGTCTTTTGTGTCTGGCTTATTGGACTTGGTACAATGTCGTCAAGGTTCATCCATGATGTACATGTGTCAGAATTTCTTTCTGACTGAATAATATTGTCAGACATTTTGGACCACATTTTCTTTACCCAGTCATCCACTAATGGGCACTTGGATGGTTTCCATATTTTGCCTAATGTGAATAATGCTGCCATGGACATGGGTGTGCAGTGACTATAGACCGTGTCTTCAGTTCTTTATTTAGGGTTTATAACTGGAGGTATAATTGCTCCATCACACAGTAATTCTA
This sequence comes from Dolichotis patagonum, assembly GCA_004027295.1. Classification (NCBI taxonomy): domain Eukaryota; kingdom Metazoa; phylum Chordata; class Mammalia; order Rodentia; family Caviidae; genus Dolichotis; species Dolichotis patagonum. Next base: position 78,980 of record PVJX010003600.1, on the reverse strand, counting down.
TTTGTAACATTTTGAAGAACTGTCATACCATTTTTCCCCACAGTAACTATACTTATTTTCTATTCCCACCAGCAATATATAAGGGTTAAGTCAAGAGCACTTTTTTTTAAGCCAACTAATCAGTGTACCTCAACTGCATCCAGAAAGATTATTTTGACAAATTCCTCCAGAGAAAAGGACATGTGCTATTCAAGGTCACTTGGTACCTTATTAAGAATTTTTATGCATTCAGTGTGGAATTATAAGCTGTTAAGGTCATGAAGTAGAAGTAAAATACTTTATTTCTTATTTTTACCAGAACATCTTTTTACTGTGCTTGCATTAGTATCCATTCCCATCTTCCTTAATGTTATGTTTCCTGTTAAAATATGCACTATGCATTACCCTGTCATCCTTTTGAAACACATCAGCCAAGGTCAGAAGCCAAATAATGAACAAAGAAGTGGCTGACAAGTCTTGCAAAATTAGTACTGGTAAAATTACTAAATGATGGCATCAAAGTGGCCTTGTCAAGCATGTCCATTGCACACGCTGAAAATCGGATATCCTGTGCTCTCATTACATTAAATATAATGTAATATATATCAGTATATATATATATGTGTGTGTGTATATATATATATATATATATACACACACACATATATATATATATACTGATTACAGACCTTGTAGAAATGTAAAATCCCAAGGTTGTCCTGATGTTTTTAGCCCTCTGGTAATCTGATGAGAGGTATTTAACATCTCCCTGGGAAGATGAAATGCGGATGTGCCCACCACGTTTCTTATTGTTTCTGGAGGTTGAGGCACATGCTAAAGCTTTTCATGAGTACCAGGCTAAGAACCTCTATAAATTTGGATTCTGTGCCATAGAAATGTAATATGCTCTAGAGAACTTGGTTTATTGCTTAGTCTATTCATTGATTTGTTGGTAAGTCAAGGGTAAACAGTGGTGAAAGAATTTGGTGCATATATTAAATGTCAAGGAGATTTGGAAAACAAACTGATGACTCTGCCAGTTCCACTTCCTGTGTTTATACGCAGTGGATGACAGGAGCGTTTCTATGAATGGATGGAAAGTATCTGGGGTCCACGCCTGCATGGAAAAGGGCTGTTATTCCCATCACTGCTTTCTCACTAAAGTAGATGAGATCAAGCATATTCAGGGTGGTATGGCAAGAGACTCCCACTGAAATAGGGAACACTGTTGCAGAGAGGTGTGGTTCTCTTTTTAGGACACTGACCTCAAGTACATTTTTGACATGCTATTTTTATTCATTGATAAATTTTTGAAAGGCCATTTATGTTTTGTTAATGATAAAAGTAACAGATGTCCAGAGAAAGATCGCCTGAGGTAGCAGGATAAGAGGTTATTCTGTCTTCAGGATGAGGAAACATTCTTTAATCGCCTTCTGAACAATTATTTGGAGATTCAGTTCTGCAAAAAATTCATTGTGTAATCTCCAAGAACCAACAAAACCTAAAACAAAAAGAGAGGGCTGTGCCATATTCCTAGAATATAAATTTCACACCAAGTTCAAGATTAAAAGAATTGAAAAAATATAATTATTAAATTAAGAACCTGTGTTTCAATTAGAGTTCAAATTATAATTATTGAATAAAGATTTTCACATTATGTTTCACAGAGATTAGTGTGTTATTAGAAAATAATTTACTAAAAAAAGGAAAAGAACTTACTTAAGCTGCTATTCAGAGATCATGAAAAGAAACAAATAAATAAGTAGAATAATAACTTCTTAAATCATTTAAGAAAAATTTAGACTCACTCAAAAATCTATAAGCAACAAGACCTAGGGAGATGAAAGCCTTTCTTGAGACATTTAGTTATACCTCAGATATAAATGTCTAAAATAAAGTGAGAAATTCTCTCTTCTTGTGTCAGTCCAGCCGTTAGCATGATTTTATGTAACTTGAGCAATAAGAAATAATTTCTCTACACAATTCAAATCATAAAAAAAAATGTCACCTGTTTATCATAACTTTAAGGCCAGGGCTGTAACCTGCATGAATTTGGCTAAAAACCTAGAGCCCAAGACAATACCAACCAGGAGTCCAACTTGAGGCCTAGAGCCCATGACAGTGTCTCATGCAAGTCTATTTCATGAATCTGTGCTGGGAAGGCCCAAAGGTCAGTAGTGGAAGCTAGAAATTCTGTGCCAGTGGGATGAAGGATCTATGTCAGTAGGCTGAGGGTTCTGCACTGGAGCCAGGAAGCAATGCTCAAAATAAGGACCAGGGCTCCCCCCAAAAGTGCCACAGCCATTCTCAGCAGCAACAAGGTTCTGAGCTCCTCCAACAGTGAGAACAGGTGAGTTCGTATCAGGAAGCCAGCGTGACAAGCTTCTCCTGGAGATTGAACCTCCAAAGCCAGGAAGCAATGGTCAGTGTAAGGACAAGAGCTCCCCCAAAGTGAACCAAAGCCATTCTCAGTGACAAGTCAGAGGTCCTGAGCTCCTCCGATGATGAGAACAGCCAAATTCATTTCAGGAAAGAAGCTTGACCAGTTCCTCCAGTCTCCTCCAACGGCAAAGAGAACCAACAACAACCAGAAAAACCAACAGCACTTCTTTTTCCTGTCTAGGTCTCCTTTTCATGCTGACAACAGTCCTCAGGTGGGCTGACTCAGTTCATCTGGTGCTGACCACCAGTTACCAATCCACTGCAGTGTGTTATACAGTCCACTGCAGTGTGTGTGTGCATTTCAAACTTCTCTTGCAGTGGGTCCAGCATCTGTGTTCTACGTGTGTCAGAGAAAGAGACAAAGCATGCGTCCACTTTTCTTTCCACTCTCAGTCTGTTTCTTGACTTTAAACAGACAAAAAATAGAATTGAAATACATTTTAGCATGTTTTATTTATAACTAATAATGTTATTTCTGATAATTTCTTGGCTTTGTGAATTAAGCCTTATATCCAGGAAATAGTCCTTCATTTCCAGGAACATACATTTTGGAGTCCTTTCTTTCATCCTCAAATATTCTGCATATCAATTTCAAGACGTAAGTATACTGTTTCAGTTTTGAAGCAAGTAGTTTTCTAAAAGTTTTTTGGTGTGTTGATTTTCATTTGATTCTCTTGAGTATTCAGGTGGAAAATTACATCACTCACTGGCTAACACTTCGAGGATAATGCTAATACGGCAATAACCAGCATCACTATCTCACTGATCTTAATGGAAATGGTTTGCTAATGTTTCAACAGTAAGCCTGCTGCCATATGTGTATATGTGTGTGTTTTTATGTTTATGTGTTTTCATAGAAATATCGCAAACATGAAGATGTATAGTCTTATGTTTTCCAGAAGTTTTATAAAATTTGAGAGTGGATACTAAATTGATGATACACTTTTTGAGTCTATCAGGGTGATTGTAGACTAGTTTGCCTTTGGCTTAAATATTAGTTTTGATTATAGATTGCTGTGATGATTCATAACGTGGTGTCCTCTGTTCCTCAGCACTGTATTTTTTATAACCTTATAACACACACACACACACACACACACACACACACACACACACACACATTTTGGTCTAGTTGACACAGCTGTTTCATCAATTCAAAGAAGTGGTTCTTGGATTTTTAACCCACCTACTTTAAATTGTTCATTTATAATTTATATTCTTTTCTACCTTTATAAGTCACATTTGTGAGTGCATTTATTTTTATGGTTCCATGTTTAGAAATGCAGATGATTAGAGCCATGCGTTTTCCTTCATTATAGCGTTAGCTGTGTTCTACGCGTAAAGACATGTAACAGTCTCATTACAGTGCCCTGCGTGTGCTTCAGTTGCTGTTATCACTCATCTTTCCCTTCATCCCCCCATGAGAGGATGAAAAGAGGGAAGGAGAGGGATGGAGCAAGCACTTTTGGCTTTTATTTTGTCTGCTTTCAAATATTCTATGTTTCATTTTTTACTTAACCCAGGATATAACTATATTTTCAAAAGTGTTGTAAGACTACCCCATTCTTGCTTTTACTTTATGATTAATTTTTAGTTTACTGAATTGCTTGACAAAATGCAATCTAAATTTGGCAAGCTCACTAAAGAGAGACTTATTTTGAGTTCCTTCTTACTAATTTTGCTTCCTAAAGTATGATCTTTTTAATTTACAGATGTAATCCTAATGTTTAGGAATATTTGTGAATATTATTTCTTTTTAGTTTGTTTTCAGCTGTTGTCCAGGACTACTTGTATTTGTACATTAAGTTAGTTACTGTATCTATTAACTTTTCTTGGTTACCCTTTATTTATTTACTCTTTTTCTTGTGTTTCTAAGATGGTTTCCTCAGTTTTATGTTTCTTATTACTAACTAGTTTTTTCTTTTATAGAATCATCCTGTGCTTCCTCAATATCTTTTTAATTAGAGACTTTATATTCTACTGTCATTATTTTTTTTTGCTTAATTTCATATCTAGGCCAGTTTCTGTTGCATCCAAACTAATCAAAGACTTCACTTTTCTTGTCAAAGTGTAAGGGATTTGTGTTCAGAAGCTACCTCTTTTTGCTTAGAACTTATACTTCAAGTAAGCACTCTGTCTTTTGCATATACGAATTTTCTCTCCTTTGGGGGAATAATTTTTATGGATTTTAATATACATATTTAAATTTTAATTTTCTTTTCTTTGTATTAGGTTTGCTTTGTCAAAAGGTTATTTGTACCAACTTTACTTGGTTAGCATTCTAATCCTCTTTTCAAAATTCGCACTGCAGAGTGGAGGAATGAGGGAAATACTTTTTTTATATTATTCACTAAATTAGTAAGGGTTTACGAGAGTAAAGAGGTCTTGGTCAGTCACCATCAGGGAGCTTGTTTCTTCACATACTTTTTTCTCCTTAGTTTTATAAATGACCCTACCAGAGTCCAGCTTTGGGAGAGAACGGCTTTGTATTCTGAGAATGTGTCTGTGATGTTTTTAGGAAGCTGAAACTAAAGCAGTAAAGAGCAAGGAGGGCTGTGTTCTTGCACTGCCTTAGTGGTCTAAAGAAAGCTCTCGACCTGTGGCAAGTGTTTTTCCTGTTCTTCTTGCTTCTCACCTCTCCAGTTTTGAGGAAACTAGCTTGAAAAGGCAGGTCATGAGTTGCTTTCCGTAGCAGGGTTTGGTTTTGAACACAGTGATTCTAGCAGATACTCCTTGAGTGTTGAGGCATGCAGTGACTACTGGTCTATAGGGTAAGGATTAATAATCTCCTTATTTTTTTAAGTCCTTTACAGACCCTGATTTTTTTAGAATTCTTCTTAGTAAAATGTCTCTTACGTCTCATACTGCCATCTTTCCTAGAAATGTCTGGCTTATCTTCTGAAAATCAATCATTGGTTTTTTGGTTTGTTTTTTTTGTTGTTGTTTTTTTTTTTACTTGCGGATTAATGACCTTAGAAATTTAAAAAAAAAAAAAAGAACTCACTAACCCTTCTCTTAAAAAAAAAAGAAATTATATTATGGCAGTGTAATCACTATAGACATTCATTGCTCTGGTGATAATGTTGATAAAAATCTAAGTTATTCCATCCTATGGTTACAAGGATACCATTTACAATGGTATTATCAGTTGATAGGAATGTCCTGCTTCAAGTGGCTTCTGTCTAAGATCTTCTAATATGGTTCCTCCAAATTCTCTGTAAATAGGCATGCAAAGATTGAAAAAAGGCAAACTGAATGGCTCAAGCACTGACTTAGATGATAATGTTACAACTGTAAGGGCTGAGGGTACATTTAGCTCAGTACTTAGCACATGTAAGGCCATGTTTGATTCCGAGGGCCACAAAAAAACAAAATCAAGGCAAACAAAACAAAAAACCATAGACAAGTAAACCCTGACTTAATGAAGACTATATTCATCTTGACTATGGCAGATCTTAGTTTCATTTGCAGAAAAGAAACCTGCCTTCCTTAGTTGTGGGAGCTGTGCTTGTCTTACAGCCTGTCCTTAATATTTTGAGATCCCAGTTGACCTCAGTGAGAAAAAGTGGTGTTAGCTCCTATGTTCTACAGTTCTAAGTGTAATTCTCAAAAACCTCTGATAAAGTCACCAAGATAGAGAAGGACCTGTGAGGAGAAAACTTTGGTGATAGTAGGGGTGGAAAGGGGACAACTCCAATGATCCCATTTCACTTTTGACTCTCACACTTACAGACCGCAGGTCCCAGCGAAGTTTAGAGAAATTTAAAAGGAAACAGAAGTAAAAGCTTAAAAGATGAATTATACCTTTCAGATTACTGCCGAATAGCAAAGTAAGCCAAAGCCATAGAAAAGTCAGTGTGCTGCACAGGCAGATTATAAAGGAAAAGCCGTCAAACATTGAAGGAAACAAAGGACCAAAAGATCAGAAGTGCAAAATGATACGGCAAGGGAAAGGCCAACTGTTAGCTATAACATTAAGTGAAAAATGAAATAACTTCTCTAAAACTGTATACTTTTTAAAATTTCAATCCAATCATTATCAGAGGGACATGTAATACAAAATAATTCTGAAAGTTTAAACCTGAAAAGATAGTTTCATTAATCACTCTTGAACAAAGGCAGCAGACAAGACCAAATAAAGCAAGAAGGTACTGAACAAAGAGTCATTTTTATGTTAACCAAAAATGAATATATTAAAAAAATGAATATATAGCTATTATGAACTCTTCTATGATCTTGCTGTTTTAGCATATATTGAATACAATTTAAATGTCCCAGTAGATAAATAGTTAAATTTACTATGGCATATTTGTGTAGTGCCCTAATCAATAGAAGTTAAGAATAGTGTTCTTGAAGTTTTTTTATCTTAAGAAAGACCATAGTGATGTATCATTGATTAGAAAGGGGGAAAAAAAGCGTATTGTGAATAGTATAAATAATAAATATTATTCTTCGGCTTTGGCTAAATTCAAACCAAAAATGATGGCAAAGGTTATCTTTGATACAACTGGAGTCAATTCAGTTATTTTCATTGCAACTTTTCATCTTTTCCCGTGGTTTATATGGTAAATTGTTACCATGTCAAAATACCCACTGCCTCTGCTGTCAAGAAGAATAGTTTTATGCCTCACTGACCTCAGCTGGGCCTTGTGGTATGCTTTGGCCAGTAAACGTCAGTAGAGGTGATGTGTGCGATGTACAAGCAGACCTGTCCCATGATTCTGCCACGGCTCTGTCCCTCCTTTTTATAGGGCTGCTCCAAAAGCATGGGGTGAAGAGGACAGCCAGTATGTCTGCAGCTGGCCTAGTGGACCTAAAAATCAGCAGGCAATAAACATTTCTTGTCAGCCTTTGAGGTTTTGGCCTTCTGTACGACCACATCACAACTTACTTAGCTCAGTAGACCCCAGTTCCAGTTGTTTTTGACCCATACAATTCATGATGCTGGTGAACTACAAGTTCTGTAAGTTCTCTGTGCCACCTTTTGCTTTAATTAATTTAATTTTATGTCACTCAATGTAAGTATCGGTGTTACAGCACTTAGCAATACTTGCAGTGTTCCCACTGATGTAAAGGAAGAATGTGACAGAAAAATTAGATGTTCACTCTCATATTGCTGTTATTTTCAGCCACAATACTTTTCTCACTGAGTATAGTAATTTTGTTGGTGTCGACTTTAACGTGTATGGTCTTGGATTTAGATTGTTTAGGCAATTTCTGAAAATGTGCTTCAATAGTTACGAAATAAGTATTTTTCGAATGTGCCAGTAATTCCTATACTCTGGGAATGAAAAATAAGTAGGTATAATATTCTAACAGAATTTAGACCTACTTTTATAATAAATGCATTTTGAAGTATAGCAGTTGATGAAACATTTGATAATTGATTGGAATGATCATTAAAGATAATGCAATTTGTATGAGGTTCTTGAAACCCCTTTTGTTACATTATTTTACTCATATTTTCCTTCATTTTGATATTATTCCATATATTCATAATTGGTGTTAGACTGAAATGTTGCTCTTTCATTATAAACAAATTACCTTGGAAAATGTCATGTTAAATTAAAACAGAAATAAAGGTGTTAACATTGGCATTAATAAAGAAAGTACACTTATATGTGGTTTAGAAAAATAAAAAGGAAAAGAAATGTAGCTTGAACTGAACTTACTTCCAAATGGCTAACAGTTTAATGAGTTGGATTGTTTTCACACTTATCCCTTGGGGGCACTTAAACATATCACAAACTGCCATACGTTTGGCTCAAATGTCAACATCTACTTGTAAAACATTTTGGACCAGAAAGTGAAACACTTTAGATCAAGGATCTGAGTAGTGTTGTTGCTTTCTGTTTTTTGGCACCAGGGCTTGGCTTGAGAATCTACTCAGTCTCATTAAAATGCCTTCATAAAACAAAAAGATTAGATGATCATCTATCAAGTGTTGGCTTATTACTGCCTTTTGCCAGTACTAAATGAAACCTCATTGCTAGCCAACAAAAGAGCTCCATAGCTGTTTATGTTTCTATTTATCCACAGGCTGGATTTGTTTCAAGACAAAGTCATGCTGTTTTGAGAGTAGGTAGTTTTTACTTTCCTGTGATGATTTAAGAAAGAAATTTAGAATGTAAAGAAAGGAATATAAATTTTAGTCATTAAAATATCCAGTTTTCCAAGTTTACAAAAATTCCCATTTGGTTATCAGGATTGTTCCTTCAAATATTGCCTATAACCAAGTGACTATTAAAATCCCAGCTTAACATATAATAATAATCAGGTAATCTATGAACATAATGTTATAGATTTTTAAAATGTAACAGTAGACCTATACAAATTTAATTTACTTGTACATGCAGAATTGAAACAGTCTACACACAAATCACTGGATCATTAGCTGTATCAATCAGATAATCTACGAAACATTTATGTCATGAGCATAGATTTCTCTGGGCTCTTTTCAAGTATTTATCTTCATTTGAATTCCTCAGTGATATCTTAGACTCAACATACCTAAAACCATACTGATAACTTTCCTGTCAATCCTGGATTTTCCTTTACTGTTTCTTGCTTAGAATACCAGAAATCTTGGAGTATCCCCCATGCTGCCTGCATTTTCCCCTTCACTATGTCAGCTATAGTGCTGACTCTAGGTTTCTTGCTTCTACTCTAATCTATAATTTCTTGCTTCATGATGTGGGCAGGGGAGTGTCTCCTCATCTTTTTTATTTCCCCAACTTCATTCTCCTCATGGCTGCCAAAGTAACCTCTAGGAGTATACAAATATGATTATTTTATATCCTTTTATGGCTTCTAATGCTTACAATACAAATCAAAATGCTAATGTCTTTGTTCATTGGAGCTGCTATAACAGGATAGCTGGGATTGGGTGATTATAAAGAACAACAATTTCTTTCTTATTGCCTTGCAGGCAGGCAGTTCAGAAGTAGAGCACTGGCAGGTTAGGGCCTCCGTTCTCTGTGCTTCCAGAATAGTGCCTTCAACACTGTATCCTCCAGAGGAAAGATGCTTTCATTAGCTTTTCCATGGCTGGACACAATAACCAATTTCACAGCTTAAAGGAGGAAAGGTTTAAGTTGGCTCACAGTTTCAAGGAATTTACTTCATGGTCAGCTGTCTCCACGGCAGGAACATCATGACAGAAGGGCATGGTGGGTCAAAGCTGCTCAGTTCATGTCAGGCAGGAATCAGACTAGAACTGGGTCAGAGAGGAAAGAGTGAGGGACTATAAATGGTACTCAAGGTCGTGCCTCCATGACCCAACCACACAGACACACACAAGAACATGTTTTAATAATCTGCTAGATGTTTCTTAATCCAGTCAAGTTGACATATTACGATGAACAGTCACAGTCTGTTCCTTGTTAACTTGACACCCATATATCTTTAAATCATACTTAATCTCCAAAAAAAAAGCAACAGCAAGTTTATAATTCTACCCAAAATAATACAGCTTTTCCATTTATAACTGGAAACACAATGATGATCCCTTTTGCAGTCTCAAGAGTTCCAGTATTTTTCAAAAGTTTATGTCCAAGTTTCTTCTGAGGCTCAAGACAAAGTGTTTACTATGGACCTCTGTAAAAATAAAAAACAAGTTACGTGATCCCAAAGTAAAATAGTACAAATAAACATTCTTGTTCTGTAACGGAGAAATACGGAGAAAAGAAATGAACCAAAGCAAGACCAAAGCCCAGCAGGGCAAATATTATGTCCTGTAGATCTATCTCTGGCATCTAGGGCTCATGGTAGTAAAATTCGAGTTCCAAAGGGCTTGGGAACTCTTAGCTTGTGATTCAGCCAGTTGCAGTCCATATAGACTCTTTTTTAGACTGACTCCATTTATGACCTGCAACTTTCCTTGGCAGGCATTTCATGTTCCTGTGACCCCTGGCCTCCTAGGGTCTCTAATGAACCTTTAGTTCTATTCCAGTAACTTCATGCACTGTCCTTTTGGGAACCTCTTTCCTGGACTTTAGGGGCCTTCCTTTGAAATCTGAGTTATGGCCTCTCACAACTATGGCAATCCACAACTGTTGTGTTCTCTATACCAGTAAAACCAGACTGTGTGGACACTGTCAAGGTCTACTGTCAGTAGAAACAGTGACCAGGCCCCATTTGGCCATGGCTACAGCAGTCTTTGAGTGGCTGGACATAGTGAAATGAATCCCTGAGGAACAATTCACTAGGTGGCTGTTCTTGAGCAGGATGCCCAGGGACTCTATTCTCAAAAGAATGGTTACTACTTTCGCACCCTTGAGTCTGTAGTGGGTGGAATCTTGCTAATTCCCATACTGTCCTCAAGACACATTTTTACTTTTTTCTTTCCAAACTATTTGGTTTCTTTTAAAAGTTGCTAATCTCTGTAGTAGGCATACCTCTGTTGGTCTCAACTTTACACATGATTTCTTCTGGGCTAAAATTTGGATTTTTCAAAGTCTTCTGCTCTATTTTTTGTCCTAATTACCCTATAAATTTTACTAAAAGAGCTAGCAGTACCCATCCTACAGCATGAGTGTTGAGCTTTCTTGAAATTTTCTCTACCAGATTAATTAGTCCACTCCCCTTAATTTCAGTCTCTTGCAAAGTCTCAGGACATGGGCAAAATATAGGCAAATTTTCTGCCAGAGTGTAACACTGATGGCCTCTAGTCCAATGGCCAGTGGAGTCCTTGTTGCCTACCAAATCCATCTGAACCTGGCCTTTACTCTCCCCATTACTATCCACATTCTGGTCTTCCAAACTCTGACTGGAATCACCTATCAAGTTCTATTTTTCACATTCTAGCTCTTCTTCAGCCTACATCTTTAGATCTTTCCAAACTCCTCCTGCAAACTAGTTGTGAAGCATTCTAAACCATGTGGTCAGGTATACTCACAGTAATACCTCCAGTCCTACCACAGATTTTTTTTTTATATTAGCTCCCATTGCTGTACACGATACCCAATACTCACAATTTTCAGGAAGAAAAGTTAATTTGGCTTATAATTCCAAGGAATTCAGTCCATGATTAGCTGGCTCCCAAGCAGGAATATCATGATGGAGAGTCATGGGTATGGCAAAGCTGCTCAGTTCATGCCACCCAGGAAGCAGAACAGGGGAGCAGTGCCAAAGAAGAATGGGTGAGGTCACAGCTCCATGTTCTATCTAGACACATACAGGAATGTGCTTTACTAGTCTGCTGGGCATTTCTTAATTCAGTGAAGTCAGCATGTCAGGATTAATGGTCACAGAAAGAATGCTATATCCTCAAGGTAGAAGAGCAAAAGACAGAGGACCCTTCTCATAAACCCTTTGTAATAACAGCATTAAATCCATTCATGGGAGCACAGCCTTCATAGACCTCCTCTTAGGCCTCATCTCATAGTAATTTTGTATTGGGGGTTAAGTTTCTAACACATAAATTTTAGGGCATGCATTCATATCATTCAACCAACATAGATTCTAAGGCCCCATGGAATAAGCCTTTGGCTTTCTTTGACCATTTTGTGCTTTAGACATATGCTTTAATCATGCATATCATCAATCACATTGACCATCAGCTCTGACTTCAGTCCATAGGTACTTGCAAGCTTATTAGTTGCTGAAGTCATATGTAGCTATTCAATAGCTGTGCAGATTAATATACTGTGGATATATATTGTTAGTCATCTTTCCATCACTGTAACAAAATACTTGAGAGAATTAACCTATAAAGAGAAAAGGTTTATTTTGGCTCTCAGACCACCTTAAAGGACCCAGGAACTCCTGTCAGTGGCACAGGCAGGGCCAGGCCAGAGCTAGGCCCCTTCCTTGTCCCTGCAGTACTGGCCACCCACATCAGGACCTAGGAACTCCAGCCTGTGACATGTGCCCCCGCAGTCCCTCTGCTGCCACTGGTGACCCCCCCACCCCCTGGACCTAGTATTGCTGTTGATCTTTGGCTCCCACACCTCCCCCCAGAACCTGCAGTGGATTCACCATGTAGTATCCAGGGGATATTCAGTAACCCCTCATTCAAACAGAAGAACTCAGCAGGCTTCCATCAGTGAGGTGAGTTTGCCCCCAAAATAGGAATATAATTTGCCACCTTCAGTGGGTAAACAGGAGCAGCAGTGAAGCCTCCTTCCGAAGTAGGCCATAGGCAAGCTTTGAAAGTGGGTGGTGAGATCTTCCTCCACACAGAGAATATCAGGTAGGTTGAGGAGGGTGCCAATAAGGGCTTCCCCAACCTGGAGAAAATTAACGGGGCCTGTGGGACACCCAGAGACACAGGGTCCCAGCCAAGACAAACACTATAAACAGGGAGATCTGGTGACTCTGAACAACCTGAAGCCATAATAACAACAGGAATTAGGGGTTGATTTCCATCAGAATTTGTAGGCTTGTCAGCCTAAGAAGAATATAGCACTCACCCAACAGTCTCTGCAGGGGGAATTCAGATGACTGGCCTACCTCTTCATTGTGAGACCCAGCAATTGGACAAACATTAACCTTACAGTAGGACTGCAAGATACATACTACCAACAGTTGACACTAGTGGGATTGAAGGACCAAATATTAACCCGAAAGGGGAAAATGGCAAAACAAAAAAGCAAAATGCAGTCTCAAATACCTAGTACACCACAAGCAAGTACATTGAAATAGAGGACTTTAAAAGTAACATACCATAAATCTCTGAAAAGATAGCAAATGAAATAAAAAAACCAACTCCAGGAGGCTGTGGAGGAAATCAAATTAGAAGTAATCTCTCATGTAAAGACAGAAATAACAACCTTAGTAAAGGAGTTTCTCAACATAGCTAGAGAAGAAATAGATTTAAAAAAAAAGTATAGGAGCATGGGAAACTGATTGAAACCTAGAATGAACAATATACAAAACAAGTAGAACTCATGAAACAAACTCAATCAGACATCCAATAAACAAAAAATTCTATTCAAAGCATGCAAAACCATTTAAATGAAGCTGGGGATAGAATTTCAGACCTTGAGGACAGGATCACAATTAATGATCATGAAAGGATAGAACTTTTAAAAATAACAAAGCAGCATGAGATGACAATCCAGAAGCTTCAAGATGATGCCAAAAGAAACAACATAAGACTAATAGGCATCAGTGAAGACGCAGGGGTCAATGCAAATGGCATAACTAAAATATTAACAGAAGTCATAGCAGAAAATTTCCAAAACATGAGTAAAAATCTGATATGCAGGTAAGTGAGGCATATGGAACACTAAACAATCACAACCAACACAAATCTACACCCAGACATGCAGCATAAAAACAGAAGTCTAAAAGCTGTTAGAGAAAAGACACAACTCACCTATCAAGAAAAGCCCATTAGAATCATGGCAGACTTTTCAGTACAAATCCTCCAGTCAAGATGAGCTTGCAGTGAGGTGTTTCAAGCCCTGAAAGAAAACAAGTTTCAACCCAGACTGATGTACCCAGCAAAACTTTTATTCAAATTTAATGGAGAAACAAGATACTTCCATGACAAAGAACAAATGAAGAAATTCATGTCCACCAACTCTAAAAAGAGTATTGAAAGACATACTAGATAGAGATAAAAATGACCACAATCCCCAGAACAACAACAGAAAGAAACCACCAGGTAGGACAAGCATTTAGACAAGGGGGAAAAGCAGAAAGCAAACAACTGGAACATAACATGGCAAAGTTGAGCCAATACATATCAGTTATATCCATAAATGTAAATGGCCTCAATTCACCTATCAAAAGAAATAGGTTGACAGAATGGATCAAGAAACATGGTCCCACAATATTCTGTATACAAGAAACGTATCTGACCCAAAAGGAAGCTCATAGATTAAAAGTCAAAGGATGTAAAACAGTATTCCATGCAATAGGAATCCAGAAAAAAGTAGAGGTAACTATTCTATTTGCAGACAATGTGAACTTCAAACCTAAAATGATTAAAAGAGACAAAGAAGGTCACTGCATACTTGTAAGCGGAAAAATTCAAGAGGAAGAACTAACAATTATAAATATATGTACCAAATACAGTAGCACGCAACTATATAAGACAAATACTAATGGACATGAAAAGCCAAACACACTAGAACACAGTTATAACAGGGGACCTTAATACCCGATTGTCACAAAGCAATCAGCTAGACAGAAAGTCAGCAAAGAAATAATAGAAATGCATCATACCTGTGAGCAATTGGACTTAGTAGATGTTTACATCAGAATACACGTTGTTCTCATCTGCACATGGGACATTCTCCAAAATAGACCATATATTATCCCATAAAACATTCTTAAGTAAATGCAAAGTTATTGAAATTATCCTATGCATAATATCTGACCATAGTGCACTGAAATTGGAAAATAATGGCAAAAGAAACTGCAAAACTGGCATAACTACATGGAAATTAAATAACAACCTTTTGAACAACTAGTGGGCTACAGATGAAATTAAAGAAGAAATAAAGCAATACCTACAATTCATTGAAAATGTGTAAACAACATACTATAATCTGTGGGATGCAATGAAAGCAATCTTAAGAGGGAAATATATAGCAATAAATTGTCATATCAAGAAAACAGAATGAGCACAAATAAATAACCTAATGCTTCTTCATCTCAAGCTTCTAGAAAAAAGAAGAGCAAGTTAAACCCAAAGCTCATAGAAGAGAGGAAATTGTAAAGATTAGAGCAGAAATCAATGCAATTGAGACTAAAAAACAATACAAAGAATTAATAAGTCAAAAAGCTGGTTTTTTGAGAGAATAAACAAAATTGACAAATCTGTAACCTTATCAAAGAAAAGAAAGAAAAAACCCAAATTCACACAATAAGGACCAAAAAGAGGGAAATTACTACAGAGCCCATGGAAATCCAAAAGATCATGAATGCCTGCTATGAAAATCTGTACTCACATCGAGTGGAAAACACAGAGGAAATGGACAGATTTCTAGAAACATATGAACTACCAAAGCTCAACCAAGAAGATATAGCAATTTTGAATAACCCAGTATCAGCTATTGAAATTGAAAATGTAATTAAACACTTACCAACAAAGAAAAGCCCAGGTCTTAATGGATTCATGGCTAAAGTCTACAAGAAATTTAGAGACGATTTGATGCCAGTATTCCTTAAACTCTTGACAAGGAAACAATCCTCCCTAAATCATTCCTGGAGGCAAGTATTACTCTAATACGAAACCCAGAGAAAGACCCAACTAAAAAGGAGAACTATAGGCCAGTCTCACTAATGAACATTGATGCAAAGATTCTCAATAAAATACTGGCAAATAGAATGCAGTAAATCATCAAGAAGATTATACATCATGACCAAGTGGGATTCATTCCAGGAATGCAGGGATGGTTTAACATACACAAATTAATAAATGTAATACACCACATCAACAGAGCCAAAATAAAAACCACATGGTCATCTCAATAGATGCAGAAAAGCTTTTGATAAAGTCCAGCACATGTTCATGATAAAAACTCTTAAGAAACTCGGAATACACGGTGTCTACCTCAACTTTATAAAGGCCTTCTATGACAAACCAACAGCCAACATTATACTAAATGGATAAAAACTGAAAGCTTTCACTCTAAAATCAGGAACAAGACAAGGATATCCACTATCACCACTCCTATTCAATATCATTCTGGAAATACTAGCCAGGGCAATCAGACAAGAGATAGAAATAAAAGGAATAAAGATAGGAAAGGAAGAAGTTAAAATCATCACTATTTGCAGATGACATGATCCTCTATATAGAAGACCCAAAAAACTCCAGTAAAAGACTACTAGAGGTAATCAAATTCAGCAGTGTAGCTGGATACAAAGTCATTGCTCAAAAATCAATAGCATTCCTGTACACAAGCAATAAATTATTTCTCTCTTTCACCGAGAGAGAAATTATGGAAATATCACCCTTCATAATAACATCTAAAAAAATGAAATACTTAGGATTCAACCTAAGAATGTAAATGACCTATGTGCTGAAAATTATGCTACACTAAAAAAGGAGATTAAGAAGATATTAGAAAATAGAAGGATAGTCTTGACTAGGAAGAATCAACATTGTGAAAATGGCCATGCTCCCAAAACTGTTATACAGATTTAATGCAATCCCAATCAAAATACCACTAATATACCTAATGGATCTGAGAAAACACTCCTAAAATTCATTTGGAAACAGAAGAAGCCTAGAATAGCAAAGGAAATTCTGGGCAACAAAGGCAAGGCAGGAGGTATCTCAATTCCTGACTTCAAACTGTACTACAAAGCCACAGTGATAAAATCGGCATGGTACTGGCAAAGAAATAGACCTGAGGACCAATGGAACAGATTAGAAGATGCAAGTATAGGTACAAAGACACTCAGTCACCTGATATTTGACAAAGGGGCTAAACATGTTCACTGGAAGAAGGATAGCCTAACACTAAATCTACTGGAAGACAAGGTAGGTAGAAATTTTGGAGACAGGGGTAGGCAGAGAATTCATGAACAAAACACAAACTGCACTGGAAACACTTCAAAGAATCAACAACTGGGATCTCATATTATTGAAAAGTTTCTGCACTTTAACAAAATCAAAAGAAAATCCATAGAATTTGAAAGAATTTTAGGCAGCAACCCTGCAGACAAAGTACTTACATCAAGAACATATAAAGAATTGAAAAACATCAAACCCCCCAAATTCAAGGATCCTCTCCAAAAATGGGCACCTGAGATGAACACACAGTTCTCAGATGAAGATATACAAATGGCAAATAAATACTTGAAGAAATGTTCACCATCACTGGTCATTCGAGAAATGCAGATTAAAACAACATTGAGATTTCATTTCACTCCAGAAAAAATAGCTGCCATCCAGAAAACAACTGATAACAGATGTTGGCGAGGCTGCGGGGAAAAAGGAACACTGCTCCACTGTTGGTGGGAGTGTAGACTGGTTGCAACCACTATGGAAATTACTATGGTGATTTCTCAGAAGACTAGGATTGGAAGTTCCATTCAATCCAGCTATTCCCCTCCTGGGTATTTCCCCAGAAAAACTGAAAAGATCATGTCTTTTCAGTGATCTATGTGGCACCCATGTTCATAGCAACACAATTTGTAATAACTATATGTGGCACCCATGTTCATAGCAGCACAATGATATATGTGGCACCCATGTTCATAGCAGCACAATTTGTAATAGCTAAATCTTGGAAACAACCAAAAGGCCTATCAACTGCAGAGTGGATGAAAATGATGTGGTATTTTTATACAATGGAATACTACTCAGCTATAAAAAGGTTGATCTTGAGGCCTTCATAGGTAAATTGAGGCAACTTGAGACTATCCTCATAAGTGAAATAAATAAGAATTATTTTTATAAATATCACATTGTGTCTGTAGTGTAAAATGTAATAAGAACTGTAGGAGTAATGAAACCCAAAATGTGTAATTGCTATTGTAAAAGAGAGGAATAGAAAGTGTTCTAAAGGATATAACTGCGTGTATGTTTTAGTGTGTAAGATAGATAATCATATTACTAAGTTTTTGCTGGATTGTTGGACAGAACTGTTCGCAGTCTCACTGTTTGAATGTCCTCTTTGTATGCTTTAATTTTGTAACTTGAACAACTATTTCTAAGATGACAGTATGTAATTTAGTTATTTCTGTTTATTTTTTTGAAATTCTGTATTATTTCTACTCTTTTTTCTGTTCTGCTTTTTTTTTCCTCTTTAAATAAAATTTTAAAAAAAACTTTGGTAGGGGTGTCAGATGCCATGGTGTGGAGTGCATTATGAGAAAACTGCTCACCTTATGGCTATGAAGCAAAAGAAAAAGAATTAACAGGTCAGGGTTCCACAGTCTCTTTAAAGAGCACACTCCTAGTCACCCTAGGACTTCACAGGAAACCCCACATCCTATGCATTCTATGTACCTTGAAAACCAAATCTTTTAACACATGCATTAGGGGATATTCAGCATTCAAACTACAGCTTGTGTATTCTTGGATCTTTCACGGATTCTGGCTCACGAGATGCACATAATATGTACATTAGTCCTCTTGTAACCGTCTCTGTTGTGTGGGATTTAAACATGACATATTCCTTTGGGTTTGGAGGATTGCAATTACTGGGAAAGAAATTCCTTTAATTGCATAAGTATTAGAGTTCAGAATATTTATAAAACTGTAATTTGCCTTAAAACAATGTGATTTTTAGATTGTGTTTTCTTTCCTTGTTAACAGACTTTTGTTAGAAACTAACATTTTTATCTTACTTCTGAAGTCTTGTTTTACCAGAATTCCTCCTCACACTAACACAAATTAATATTTACCTCAAATATGATGCTTTTAATTTTTTGAGACACCAATAACTGTGGATACATGCTGCTAGTCCGATTTCTGCCTCTGTAACAAAATACCTGAGATAATTAATCTATTGGGGAAAAAAAGTTTATATAAAAATCATGTGACACTTTAAAATTTGTTCTGCTTTCAGGTTTTTGATCACACTGGTTATTTGTCTGCTCTTTCCTAGGCAAACCTGAATCATGAAATGGAATGAAACTGAAAAATCAGTGACACCTTTGTGAATTTGGGATGATAGCAATGATCTCAGGTGCACACAACTAGACTCCAACTGTAGCAATGAGTTCAGACGAGAAAGGCATATCCCCCGCTCATAAAACATCCACTCCAACCCATAGAAGTGCCTCCTCTTCAGCATCCTCCCAGAGGGACAGCAGACAGGTAAGAGAAGGCAATAAAGTACATTTATTGTCTTACCTAAATACCATACCATGAGGATAGGATGTAATTGCTAATTAATTCTGAACTTTTGTTGTAAATTTCTTTATATTCCTTAGGAAAACCCATTGTTTTCTGTAGATGTCTCTGATGATTCATGAAACTCCTCCTTTTGCTTCTCTGTCATTCAGGATCCTTTTTATAGAATGTGGACCACAGAATGGGGGCAGGATGTCTAAGGGTCTTCTCGAGTGATCTCATTGTCTCTACATGGAGGGGATCTGGCATCAGGAACTTGAATGTTCTGCTTTTCCTCTATGCATTTGTGGAGGTGAAAAAAGATTATAAACTTCTTTCTCAAGGTCTCTCACTGATTCACCAAGCCCTAAGTTCTGTGTGGGTGCCACGGCAGGAGTTAGGTTACAAAATAATTGTAATATCAGAGAATTGAAAGCAGTGAGAACACAACAATTTTAAAGGCTACAGAGGTATAAATTGTCATTGCTTATTATGCTATTTGAGCCGATCCTGTAAGTTATTTTTGTTTACATTTACATCAGTACTATCTAAGTGACGCTTTTTCTGCCTGGGTTGTGTGAAGATTAATCATATGAAAGATCTTCATTGTCAAACAGTGAAGCTGACAGAGATCTAAAAATAACTACTTTCCATTATAATATCGTCTTATGATAGGATTTTGGTTGTATAACTGGAAATTTACAAGTTTTTAATGAAAACTCCATTTGGGCAATTGGTGAAAATTCTTGCAGGATCCTTTCATTTTTCTCTGTCCACACTATCATTTTATGTGTTGAGAGCACATTGTGTAACTTCTAGATGTTGTATGCATCAATTTTTAGTAGTCCATCGCAGATGTGGGTCTTGAGCCAGCCAGTTCAGCTGTGAATTCATTCTTCTAGATAGTGGGAAATGCACTGCTGGGCATGCCCCAATCTCAGACCTCCCCTGATACTTCCCTTTCCCATTTCTAGCAAAAAATTCTGAGGGAATCTGTAAGAACCAAGGATTCTTATATGTATATATCTTTCACAGACCCTCAGGCAAATATTTCCACTGCAGGATCTGGGGAGTTTTTTTACACTGGTGTCATTGGGTACTTCGAAGAGGGCACCCATATTCTGTTCCTTAGAAGGAGATATACTGTTAAGTGAAGGGTGATTAAGCAGATACACTGTTAAGTATGATTGCACACAGTTAATAATACCTACTGCATTTGTGGAGCCAAAGAAAGAACCATGACTGAAAACAGTTGTATATTAAATAACTGCTGCTCACGGAGCTCAGTTAGCAAATCCAGTTTACACTTGATCAGCTCCTGCTCTTTGTCTCTCAATCCCTCTCTGTCTCTGTCTCTCACTGTCTCTCTGGTTTCTCCATTTTTCTCTTGCCCTTGGCATTAAAATTGAGAGATGTTTTAAGCACCATGACCTCTGGCTGCTGCTGGGGTAAAGGAAGGGAATGACCCAGTTTGCCCTGGAATCTTGTGGCAAATTGGAAAGATTGATGACTGCTGTAGAAACATCCGTCACGCGTTGTTATCTGCCTGTTGCACCTGAGTGCCATCGCTGGCATACAAAACACCAGAGACAGCAGAAAGCCTGGACTGCCAGAGGGAGCCTGAAGAGGAAATGTGTGACTCCTGACTGGCTTGAGGATGGAAAGTTCAATGATGGATATGAAACAGCATGCGTGAATATTGATCATGAATTCCAGACCAGAGACACTGTGTAAATGCTGCCATTTATTAAGGATAGTATTTCCTTTCATTCTTATTTATTTTAGCAGGTGGAAACTCTTCCAAATATTTTCTCTTCTGGTTGCTTCTTGCTTCTTGTTCTGTATCTATCCATCTCCCTCTAGGGAAAGACGAGTGAAAAAGAACAGTTATGGTTCTGTTTTTCTATCCTTGTCTCAGTCACTATCTAACACTAAGAATGAACTTGTAGAACCAGAAGTTTTGAGTGATCTTGATGTGATATAATGAGAGAGTGCTTTTGCATGCATCTACTTTTGTATGATAACTGTTTTCATAGACATAGACAAAGTGTAGTAATTTAATTGTTGTTGTGTTCTCTCCATTCTCCTGATGTGACCAGCAACTATGCAGATGGTGCCAAAGTCCAACTCTGTTTCTCTCCTACATTAATAACATAGATAAAGGATCTAGCATATAGCTATGAATTCAGTGGTGGTTTTCGATGTACATTTTTTGCCTGTGCCCCCAAGCCCTAATCCCAAACCACTGATGAACTGACTGAACATTGTTTCAGATGTACCACTATCTGCCTTAAATCTATGTCTATAAATCAGTTTGCTCATTTGGGAGGCTAAGGTAGGAGGGTTGTTGTAAATTTGAGGCCCACCTGGGCTAAAAAGTGAATTGAAGTCCAGCCTGACTGCACAGTGAGACCCAGTCTCAAGAAAAAAAAAGCCAGATAAATCAGTTTGCTCTCAGGAGAACCATTTTCTCAGAGTCAGGTTGTATGCCATGCCTTTCGACTTTGCTTCTCCCATATTCCATATATTAAGTCCTATTGGTCATTTCTTCCTCCATAATATCATTTTCTTCTGTTCCTCCCTTCAGCTCCCAGCACAGATTCTCATTACCTCTGCCCAGGCACCTGCAGAGTCCTCTCTTATGACCTTCCCATCACAAGTCCTGAAGATGGCAGATTGCTTCTCAAAAACCTTCAAAGACTCTGTTACCTACACAATTAAAGCCAGATTTCCTTGCATGGCACCCGGGGACCACCATGATCTGGTCCAGCCTCATATCCCATTTTCTCCCATCTGTGCCCATGGTCTGCTCATGGGTGCTAAGCCTGCCCTGCCTGCATCTCTGCCTTGTCTTTTCCACATGGAAATCCTACCACCCTCCTCCTCACCCGACGCCTCCCTGCACATGAAGGACTGACTCACATGACACTTTCCCCTGGCCTCCCAAACCCACATTAGCCTCTCCCTTCTCTGAACTTTATGACACTGACATTTTTGTATCCTTACCTTTTTCTGTTCTGTTCTCAAATGTATTAGGAGCTCTCTTAAACAGACTATGTATTCTGATTATTCAGAGATAAATTTTGGACCTCAAGTGTTTTAAAGTATACTAGAGAATACTTTTAAAAACTTGCAACAATATTAATCTATCTTGTATTATAAAGTTTCCATTCCATCCAGATTTATTTGTCCTCTCTCCTGTCCCTTTCTCGTGGATAAATAAAGCAAAGAACATCTGCGCGTAGTAGCAGTTGACTGTCTGTCCTGTCACTAAGTTAAGTCATCTTAGAAGATGAAGAAGGAAGAAAGGTTGGACACGAAGTGACTCAGTCCCCTTGTGATTTCACCAAGTGTTTCTGCACCAGTGATAGGGTCAAGAGTCCACTTAGTATTAAACAAGTTAGAAGTCTTTGTTTCACTGAAGTCTGATATGAGATCTTAGGAAATCTACAAAATTGCCTCTGTGTGTGTATAATCAAATATGACTCATAAGCTAATATATATAATATATATTATATATATGATATATATGAAATATAGGAAAAGAGAGTTCTGTCAGGTAAATTATAGAAATGCTAAACAAAAATCTCTTTTGCCACGTATGTTACTAAATTAACGGAAACACTGTAGACTCAGTAGTGGCTTGCAGTTTAGCTGGCACCTTTACTTTCTGATACACTATGGTCCTCCCTTCTTACTGAGTTCAGTACTTATTTATGTTGATGGCCTGGCTCCTGAGAGCACTAGAACTTGCGATCCCTGATCCCAGATGTCAATAAGGAGGCTTTCATGGTAATATTTAACTTACCCAAGGAGATCTTCACATGGATGTTAAGAATGCATCTCAAACTTAGTGCATCCAAAATTGAACTATTTCTCTTTCAAGCTGTTTCTTCCTGGTTTTTCTCTCAGTAATTGACAGATCTGTCCTTCTAGTTGGTATGTCCAGAAACCTGGGAATCATCCTGTGTTTTTCTCCCTTCTCATGCCCTGTTTCTGTGCCTTTAGCAAATCCTGGCAGTTTTACCTCCAAGATGTACCTGGATTCTGGTCATTGCTAACCACCTCCTTCAGACCAAACCTGCTTTATTACCATCATTTTCTACCTGTTCTCCCTGCTTCTACCTCACTAACATGCAAATAGTTCTTTACAGAGCTGTCTAAGTGTTCCCTTCAGAATGAGTCTGACCAATTTGATTTCTGTATATCTCACTGTTTCTATTAGTGTTCCTTAAGAGTAGTTGTACCTGTGATTAAATCAGAATCATATTAAGGCAAATTTAAATTTTCTTTGTGTCTTTTGATACTGTTCAGCATATTCCATCCAAAATATGGCGTCATAGAATTCGAGGAAATAGCAAAAGCAATTCTGTGAGCTCCCTCTGAGATAGGTCCTAGGGCTTTAATTCCAGAGGTTTGCTTCCTGTGCTGCAGGAGAGGAACATCTTTGTTCTCAGTGGGACAGATATGTCAAGAAGCAGCTGACAAATAGGCCTTGCTAAATGTCGTACCATTTATTACTACTAGATGACACGCTTTTCTCCGGTCATATTTTTGCAAGACTGTCTACTCTTTATGAAACATAGCATTAAAATACACGGGGTCTTCTTTGGGTCCTCATTACTGAAGGCTGTGTGTTTTGTAAAACTTTAAATTTAGACTTCTCTCCTTGTATGCTGTCTTTTGTTTTAGGGGTCCCAGATAATGAACCTAGTGAGGAGTAAGAATAAAAATCTTTTCTCTCCTACTCTTAGCATGATAAGATGGCAAATAGTGGTACAGGGTAGACACAGGAGATCAGAATATATATATATATATATATATATATATATATATATATATGAAAATTGGTAGATTTAATAAGCAAATTCAGTAGCATAGTTGGATACAAAGTCAACATTCAAAAATTGTTAGCCTTCTTATACATGAACAACAAACTGCGGCAGAAATTAGGGAAACAATGCCTTTCACAATAGTATCTGTCTTGGTTACTTTTCTCTTGTTGCTGAGAAAAAATACCCAACACCCAGAATTGAAGAAGGAGAGGTTTATTTTGCTCACAGTTTGTAGAGGTTTGAGTCCATAATCAGCTTGCTCCAACACAGGGTGGCATGACAGAGGAACAACGGTTCATGATGGCAGAAGACAGCAAAAGCAACAAGAGCAAAAAAGAAGAGCACAGAAAGAAGACTGTTTCTGACCTTTACATTATATGAAGGCTACCCACCCTAGGGAGTGTGTAGTGCTCACCCATGATTCCAGCATTAAACCGTGAGTCAATCACAAATTATAGAAGCCTGTCCCCATGACATATGACTCTGGGGGAACATCCAGACAGAAACCATAACAGTATCCAAAAGAAATGAAATATCTAGAAATCAATCTAATGAAGGATGTAAAAGACCTCTACATTGAAAAAAAACCTCAGTACTCTGTTAAAGGAGATTAAATAGGATATTACAAAATGGAACTACTACATCCCTTGCTCTTAGATAGGAAGAACCAATACAGTGAAAATGGACATACTTCCAAAGCTATTATACAAATTTAATACAATTCCAGTCAAAATTCCTGTAGCATATCCCACAGAATTAAAGAAAAGGATCCTGCCATTCATCTGGAACCAGAAGAGACCTAAAAAATCATTGGCAATTCTGGGCAACAAAGGCAAGACAGGGGCATCACAATCCTTGACATGAAATTATACTGTAAAGCTGCAATGATAAAAACAGCATGATACTGGCAAAACAAACAAACAAACAAACAGACCAGAAGATCAGTGAACAGATTAGAAGATGTAGAAACAACTGCAGACACACTAAGCCACCTTATCTTTGACAAAGTTGCCAAACTCATTCGCTCAAAGAAACATAGCCTCTTTAATAAATGGTGCTGGAAAAACTGGCTCTGCACATGTCACAGATTAAAACTGGACTCATATCTTTCACCATGCAGTAAACTAAATTCAGAATAGATTAAAGATCTAAATATTAAAATAGAAACATTAAGTCTACTGGAAAATAGAACAGGTAAAACTCTTGAAGACAGTGTAGGTAAAGACTTTGTGAATAAAACCCCCATCACACAGGAACTATCACAAGGAATCAACAACTGGGATCTCATATTATTAAAAAGCTTTTGCACAGAAAGAGAAACTACCAACAGAGTTAAGAGACAACCCACAATGTGGGAAAAAATGTTTTCCAGTTATTCCTCAGATAAAGGATTACTATCGAGAGCATATAAAGAACTGAAAAAATTGGACTTCCTAAACTTAAAGACCCAGTCCAAAAATGGGCATCTGAGATGAGTACAATTTCTCAGATGAATACAAACAGCAAGTAAATATTTGAAAAAATGTTCAACATCATTTGTCATTCTAGGAATGCAAATTAAAACAATAGTGAGATTCCACCTCACCCGGGAACAAATGGCTATTATCAAGAAATCAACCAATAACAAATAACAAATGCTTCAGGGGCTGTGGTGGGAGCATACACTCCCACTATTGGTAGTGTATGCTGGTGTAACCACTGTGGAAATCAGCATGGAGATTCCTCAAAAAACTAGGATTGGAGGTTTCATTTGACCCAGCTGTTTTCCTTCTGGGTATGCTCCCAGAAAAATTAAAACCATCATATCACTGCAGTGTATGTGCATGCATATTTATAGCAGCACAATTTGTAATAGCTAGATCTTGGAAACAACATAAATGCCCATCAACTGAAGAATGAATAAAAAAGATGTGGTATTTTTAAATGGAATACCACTCAGCCATAAAGAAGGATAAACTTGAGACTTTTATAGGTAAATGGTTGCAATTAGAGACCATACTCATAAGTGAAATCAGATGTGCTCATGTAAACATTGTATTGTCTCCCTAGTGTGAGAAGCTGAAAGAAATAATATATGCATATATATGTCTATATACATACATATGTATGTCTATATGTATGTGTGTGTATGTATATATATATATATATATATATATATATATATATGATGGTTAACATAGTTATACTACTAGTGTCTCTTAGTTCATTGAAAAGAAAGGTTTGTGATAATAATGTTTGGACCATTAAATGCAGATATCTTGTACTCTGAGTAACTAAAGATAACAGTACACCATGTATTAACACTTGTTATCCTCTAATTATGTTATTTTGAAATTTTGGGAGTTTTTTCTTTAGAATAAAAACATGTAAAAAGTATATATATGGTGATGTTTAAGGTTACTATGTCAAGGTCATATGATTTTGATCCCCACAAGGAAGGAAATACCAGATCATTAATATATTCTGTGGAGACTTCATGGTACTTTGCTCTGACTTACAGCAGTAATCATCAAAATACTTTTGCTTGAGAGGTAGGCCTTGTGGCATATACCTCAGCACTATGAAAGCCGAGGCAGGAAGGTCTCCAATTCTAGGCTAACCTGGGCTGTGGAGTTCAGGGCTGACCTTGACTACATAGGAAGACTCAATCTCAATTTTTTTCTCTGAATATCTCCTAAAGTACTACTTAAAATTTATGTACTTTCCTACATCATTTGTGTTAGCTGTTGTTTTTATAACAATAGTTTGAAGTAGTTTATAACAATAGTTTGAAGTCACACTGACAATATTGGTAATTTATAGCAACCTATTTTAATGTACCCAGTGGAAACTAAATACCATAATAATTTGATGCTCACCATTATCTGCTTTAAAAATGCAAGACAAAACTTTAATAATTAGAAGATTGTTTTGTTTTGTGGTACCAGGAATTGAACTCACAACCTCATGCTTGCAAGGCAGGCACTGTGCCACTGAGCTATATCCCTGGAACTTTATGTGCTTCTTTTTATCCCTGTTCAACTTGCATTTTAGTTTCCTTCTTCTCCTAGAACAGGGATTCTCAGAAGGTGGCAGAGTGGAGTTACTGGAGGCTGGGGTGGAGATTTTACTTACCAGGGGACATTTGGCAATGTCTAGAAGCAGTGTTGATTGTCACAAATGGAGATACGATGCTAGAGGCCTCTAAAGGGTACCAGCGATGCCACTGAAAATCCCACACTGAAGGTAGCCCTGAACAACTAGGAGCTATCTGATTCAAAATATCAGCAGCGTCTAGAAGGGCAAACCTACTCTTAAAGTGATACATTTCATACGTAAAATTCTTCTATTCATCACCTTTGTGTACTTCTCTAAAATAAAAATATTTATATAACTGACAAAACTACATTAATGACTTGGTAGTTTTTTTTTTTCTAACATTAAGGCCTGTTAAGAATGTTATTGCAATTATTGGTACACATTAGTCTAAGTAACACTAGCTAAACAATCACTACCAAATATAAAAAGCAAAAATACATTTAAATGATCCTAATGAGATAGATGATGCTTACATTTATTTTTAATCAGTTGTTATATCTTTGAATACATTTTTCTTAGAATTAAAATAAAACAATTTATTGCAAAAGAAAGAAATAAAAAAAGCCGAAGAATTCTGCACAGTTGTTAAGAGTGGCTAGAGTGAGTGGTATCTCATTATTTCAAAGCCAGAGGTGTCATTTCCCAGTCGGCTAGAATACTTATGTATTTTATGATGATGGTATGTGATAGGGTTGCTATGTTTGTGACCCACTGACTGCATTTTGTTTTGGTGTTTGTTTTTATCATTATTTCTATGCTTATATATTTTAGAGAATTTTTTAAAATATACATTTCTGAGACAACCTTGTAAAGAGAGTTTCAGGCCCAGGAATCTGTATCTTTAAAAACAAGGCCCTACTTTGATCCAGTTATCATTTCTATAAAAAGTGTCCAAACATACCAGAAAATCAGCTTCTGTGGCTCTTAAGAATTTATAAATTAAAAAGCATAATTTGGTGATAGAGCTATCATAAGTGAATTATTCCAGTTCCACTGGATCTTATGACTCCTTGAGTGAGTCTTTTTTGTTTAACAAAAAAAATCAACGAAAAAAAATGCCAACCATTCTTTATATTGATTCATATTTTGCCAAAACTCAGATATCATGAAACAAAAAATATTTTAAGTCAAAAAGTATATGTAAATCATAAGACACTGTTTATATATCATCTTGCCAGTTTTTGTAAAGTCTATATTCAGTATCATGGTTAGTCTGTTTATATATCATCTTGCCAGTTTTTTTTTTTTTCATCTTGCCAGTTTTTGTTAAGTCTATATTCAGTATCATGGTCAGTCTTTGACAATTATGGAAGATTCGATCAAGAGCAATTCACTTCAAATCCAACAGTAGCCTGCTGGGTTACTGGCCACCGGTGAAGTGACAGACATCCCTGCTGTGTTGGAAAGGGACTGTGTGCTGGAGTAACCAGCAGGTGACATGAGCACCTAAGCTGGTAAGAGCAGCCTCTGCTCTCTGTGAAACTTTCATTAAAAGGGAAACAGTTCCTAGAGAAATGAAGAAGTAAGAATATTCCTTATTAATGTCTCAACTTCCTGCACAAGGTTTTTATAACAAGTTTTCTCTTGGACGCACAGGCTGATTAAATACCTCTCAGAGCATGGAGGTGAACTGAACTGAAATATGTCTTTTCTGACTCAGCCCCTGGAGCATCTAAGTCTTCAAATAGCTTTATTAAGCGAAATAACCAAAATGCTATTGCAAAATGTAAGGTCTCTATCTTCAGAATTTGAAATCTTTTTCACCTCTGAGTTATGAAAAGAAAATAATGTTATCTCAAGTAAAAATGTTCTGATTCTCAGAGAAAACAATCCAAGCATTCCTGATGTGATACTTAACGTCCAATTAATTAACCTCCAAGTGTTATCAAATGTGGAACAATGTAACCTGAACTGAACTCTGTAGAATTCCAGTGGAACCTCGGGTTTGAGGTTGCTCAGAGCATTCCTGTAAAGTCAGAGAGAAATTCTTACCTCCTAAAAATCTGCAGAAGGTCTTCACTAGTGTAAGGTGGGAGAATAAACATTTTTCCCTCAGTTTGGGGGACCGAACCCAGGGCATTTGCACTGAGATACATTTCAGCCCTTTTAATTTTTGCCACAGGGTCCCTAAACATCCATCAGCTTTCCAGACTGCCTTGCAGTCCTCCTGCCTCAGCCTCCCAGAGTACTGGGATTACCAGCATATTTCCCTGTGCCCAGCTGAGAATAAATCTCTTGATGCTAAGCATTCTTAAATTCTTAAAATGCTTCCAATTTCACTTTAACCTTTTTGAAATTCTCCCTGTGCCTGGAATTAACTTTGCAGGACCAATGTCAATGGGAAAATTTTGTGCTTTATATGCATTTTTACAAGTTGAGTATTCTGAAAAGTCTAAATATTAGGCAAAGTTCCTAAACAAGTCAATAGAGCAATACCTGGAACATTTGCTATTTCAGGAACTCAGTGGAGAAAGTTGTCACTATTATCACCTTTTTTGGAGAGCCAAGCCATAGCAAAAATTGGAGAAATACCTTGCCCATCACTGGGATGAGAATCCCAGCTAGGGCTTACTCCCTGGAGTCCTGTTTGGAGGCCTTCGATGATTTGATCAGTTCTAAAACTTGTCAAGATGAATATCCAAAGGCCGGCCTTCTGTATGCTGCCACTCACTTCCGAGTTATGTATCACCTCCTCATTTTTACCCTAGCAAAGTAGTGATTTCTCACATCCTCATTGGCCTAGGAAACTACAAACCAAGTGATAACACAGGTCAAAAATTTTCAGAGTTATCACGGAGTGCTTATATGGTAGGTGAATTCTATGTGATCTGTGCTTTTCTGAATTTTCTGCATTTTTACTACATGTATTCCCTTTGGAATGAGAAGCTTGATCATTTGCTTAAAACTGTTATTAGGCTTTTCTGTTAAAGTAACTGCAAAAGCAGCCCTACAGTATTTTTGCTGCTCCACAGCCTAGAGATCCCTGTTGCTTGCTGTTTAGTGTTTGCTCAGTGCATATCAAATGTGCTGAAACTGAGACCACTGGGAAGAACTTTGCCACCTGGCACTCAGAGCCTCATTACCCATCAGTGAGTCAGGAATCACCATTCCTGGGTCTGTTTGCTCTTCCCCTGCTGTGCTAGCCAAGCCCTTTGGCTCTCTGGGCTCACCTTTACCCATTTTTACATCAGGTTCCCTCCAACCCCCCAATTCCTCATCTTAGATAACATTTTACAGCAGCAGATTCATCTGTTGGTTCCAAGATTTAACTCTGCCTGATTCTCCAGCATAACACCAAATGGAGGGAACCACACCGTAGTCTGTTAATGAATCACAGAGGCCTGTCACTTGCAGGACAGTAGGCCCGGAAATCTGTCATTACAGAAGTGTTCTCAGGAGACTGTGATTCACTGGGGTTTGGAAATCATCACTCTTAGGATAGACTTGTAGGAGTTTCACTGGGACCATAGGAACATCAAAAGTCTGTAAAATTGCTTTATTTGGTTTTCAAATGGAGGATTTTACTTCCCTCAGCCAGAATTCACTGCAAATCTTGACAGAAGTTAAAATACACCTACAAAAGTAAAAGAAAACCCCTACAGACTGCACATTTTGTATTTCAAGTGCCAGGCACTTAGTCTCAAATCCCAATTAAGATTTTGTAAAAGGTATAATAGTGCAGTTTTGGAGAAATGGACAATTCATGTATTACTATGAAACATGTTAACTGGTTTTACTTTTTTGGAGGGAGGTTTAGAAATATGTATCTAAAATCTTTTATGTCATATTCTAAGACCAGCACTTGAGCTTCTAAACAATATGTATTCTAAGGAAACAATCAAATATATATGTATTTCTGTGCACAACTGCTTATCAATGTTTTTATAGTAGTAAAACAATAGAAAAAATCTAACAAGTATTTTCATAAACTCTGTTACAGCTGTGCAGTAAAATATTTCAAAACTACTAAAGTGTTTTTGAAGAATGGTTCTTGTGGAAAAATTATTGCTAATTGAAAAAATAGGTTATTAAGTGGGAAAAAAGTGTGATTACAGTTTTATTTTTAAGAATTGAGTGTGCATGTGCACTTTTTAATGCTAGAAAACACTCTATACCAAGATATCAAAAGAGTTTGTTGCTTATGCAAAGTGTTTTTAAGTTCTTACTTTTATTTTTCCTCAATTTCTACAGTAAATGTGTGTTTGAAGTCATTTCCATGAGTTGTATGTGTGTATGTGTAACTTTAAAGCCTGTATTTGGGATACAATAAATATGATAAAGCTGCCAGCTCTTTTAATGATAATGATTGGAAGCCCCAACTCTGTAAGTTTAAGATTGAAAGTGAAATAAACATGAAGGCCATGCATGAAATTTGGAGCAAGTCCCTAGAGCCATCTTGAGGTGCTGAGACCTCAGCTGGCCCACCTTCGTCCTCTGTATTAACAGCATTTAATCTCATGGCCATTTAATTATGCCAGAGCAGGAGCCAAGACTCTGGATGCCTTGTAGCAAATACTTATTCATTCTTTCATTCAGCAAATATTCACAGTACCTGTAGATACAACCTACATGGTCTGAGTTTACAAAAGTGATTTAAAAAGTTTAACTCTGCCTCGTATGTACATATTAGAAACATTAAAGGACAGATAGGGGAGTTTTTAGCCTATATTGTTAGCAAAATCATCGCAGTGACCATTGTACTAAAAATTCTTTGTGATATGTATGTGGTAATGGTGAAAGCCTTGTAGAAGGTTACAAATTAATTTTAGCATTCTTTTCAAGTCACAAGGGACCATTCTCTTGCCTGTTAGGTTCGCTCTGCATGTTCTGGAGCCATTATTTGTGAAATGGCCAATTTGTCCACATTAGTTGCCATTTGCCTGTAATTGGTATAATGAAACATGATCCGTATGTGCTTTTATCCTTTGTTGTCTTTTCCGATAGTTTTATTTCATTATCAAGTGTTGAGAGTACAGTATAAAGAGTGAATTCACCAGTAACTTCTGCTCCCATTTCCACTTAATAGCAATAATGGAAGAGATAGATTGATCTATCAGTCAATAGATCTATACATTCATGTCATCCTGAATCCTATTAATTTTTGTACAATTAGTACATGTTAGTGTATGCCCATGCCTTTTGTCACTTCATAGTCAAGGTCCCTGATGCTTGTCAGCTCTCAGTGGAGTACTTGACGGGACCAAATGATACTTCTCACGATGGTTTCCAAAGGAATGTGGGACTAGAGGTATCGATTCATAATGACCTTCCCATCCCTGTGCGGGAAGAATCAAAACCATGATGACTTCGTTTTTACAAGTATGCTGTGTGAACTTTTTCTAGCTACTATTTCTAAAATCTATTTTCTAGTGTATATGGAAACTCACTGTTATGCATTTCTCGCTTATGTGGAAACTTACTAAATGCATTTCTGCAACCATTTAGTGAAAGCAAGACACTCCTTGCTATGGGGTAATTAGTGGGATGACTGCTTGTTCACCAATGGCCCTTTAGCTTTGGTAATTTTAATATTTTATGCTATTGTAAAGGAAAAATAAACATCCTTATGGAAATTACTTAAGAGGACCACAGGCAGGCCCATGCCTATCACCACCTGAGCCATTCATCTGGGTGCGGCATCCACATTGCTTTTCCCCTTGGGATTATCTAGAACTGCCTCCGTTCACACTGGCAGCTTTCCAAGTAAATTCTGATGCCCCAGTAAACAAGTGGCACTAATTATGGTTATTGGATTAGCTGTGTAATGTGATAGCCAAGTAGGTATGGATTCATTATTCCCGAGCTTTGTGGATATGTTTCAGTGGTAGTGGAAGTACATAAGGTTCCTAGGCACTCATTCATATAGTGGTGACGAGTGAATAGTAGGTACTATTTATTGAGTGTCTGGTATATACACTAAGTGGCAACTCTGTGACTTGCAGTGATATCCCCACTTTGCAGATAGAAGACATTGAGCTGAGAGTGGTTAATGATGTGTCCGAGTCACATTGTAACTGGAATGAGGTCTGGGGTGCTGGTCTGCATGGCTGCAAAACTTCAAGTTCTTTTCTCAGTGTCATCCACTGCATCCCCAGAGCAAGTTCTAGTTGACTTACTCTTAGTCCCTGAAAATTAAAAACTGGACTTTAACCTTGAGGGAGGTCAAGGATGGCAAAGAAATTAACCTTGAGATTGTATGATATTTAAGAAGCCCATCGTCTTTTCCTTTTTGTTTTGCTTATTTCTGCCTCTCAGTATCCATAGCAGGTTATGGTGGAAGATGCTGTGTAATACCTCCAGTTAGTGCTGAGGGCTTTTCCTACTAGAAATTGCTGTGATTTTTGTCATTTGACATTAGCTTTAACTTCTCTAAAAGGAAATATTGGCCAGGGATGTAGCTCAGTGACACAAGTGCTTGCCCGGCAAGTGTGAGGTCGTGAGTGCGATTCCCAGTTTTTTTTTTTTTTTTAAAAGACAATATTTAAAAGCTTGGATTCTGAACTAAAATCTTGATTCACATTTCTGTTTCAGCAGTTATTGACCTGTGCCTCTCTTAGCTTTTCTGTGCTTCACTGTTTAATTAGCCATAAAGTAGGTTTAATAATTATTACTCAGGAGTCTGTTGTGGAGATCTC
The DNA here is from genome assembly GCA_004027295.1 of Dolichotis patagonum. Taxonomy (NCBI): domain Eukaryota; kingdom Metazoa; phylum Chordata; class Mammalia; order Rodentia; family Caviidae; genus Dolichotis; species Dolichotis patagonum. Next base: position 45,267 of record PVJX010003600.1, on the reverse strand, counting down.
ACCAAAGAATCTGTGTAAAGCATAGTTCAGGAATACAGAAAGCACTAAATAAATATTAATTTCCATCATCCTTATCCCTTTGTAGCTTATTAGAATCATTGCAATAGTGTTGCTATTTTTATGAATAAGCTGTAGCTAGAAGAAGATAATCCTGAGAGCCAAACACTTGCAGAAAATACCTGAGAAGTTTCTAAATTATTTTGGACATATTTCTTTGAAAAAATTCTACATTATTTATAAATAAAAATAGCTTACATAAGATAGATGAACAATTTCTGTGGCATTAACATTCAGAGAACAATGGCCTGCCTTTATTACGTGTATGTAAAGTGAATCTACAAAATTTGTAGCCACATCCTAAAATGTATCCAGCAGTTTCTTTCTGTATCTGAAGAATGAAATTAAAGTAAGGAAATGACAAGAAACTCTGTGCAGCAGATCCTCTGGTTCTCATTTTCAGAGTCTTGTTTCTTCTACGTGTGTTGTATTGAACCATTCAGCTATTAGTAAGTCTCATTGTCAGTCTGTTTACCACATCTTTGATACGAGGAAACTGGTATCCAACAGTCAGGTTGGCAGATTTCCACCTGCTGCCCAGGAGGTATTGAGGCCAGTGAATGCCAGCCTGGGGAACTTGCTTAGACTAGGCTAAAGAGCCACAGGGAAATGGGTATTCCAGACTTCTGAACTGAGCTAAGTATGTCTCACTTTGCTCTGAGCAGAGGGAACAAGAGCTGGGTAAGTACTGCTGTCTTCTCTGTGTATTCTGAGTTCTTTTAAAAATTGAACTGAAAATTAAGGTGAAATTTTAGTGTATGAGAGGAAACTTGATCTTAAAAGAATAATGAACACGTTTATATAATCCTTTATTTAACTTGCTTATATAATGTGTACGAGCTCTTTGGGACAGTGGGATGTGTTTTCCAGTTACTGTGAAAGAGTAGGAAAACAGCTATCTTGTGGGAAAAGAAGTAGAAAGATTAAAGTGCACATTATGATCTTAAGGGAAACCAGGTGAAAAGAACTAATTTTTTTTTTTTTTATCGGTACCAGGGATCGAACTCACGACTGCCTGCTTGCAAGGCAGGCGCTTATGCCGCTGAGCTAAATCCCCAGCCCCGAAAAGAACTAATTTTGTGACTGCAGATGTTACAGAATCAGATTTGATGTGTGTTCCTCATTGACCAGTTGTAGCTTTAAAACTAATCAACAAGAGTCTGGTGATTAACCCACTGGCTTTTTCATTTTCAAAAGTCAGATTCTTTAAATGTTTTCAAAAGTTCCATCTTTTTTCAAAAGAGCTATGATTTTTATAACTCCAAAGTAACAAATAATTATGTCTAATAATTTTTAATGATACTAAGGGACCATTCTCTACAAATTAACCAGAAAAGGGCCGGGGATTTAGCTCAGCGGCATAAGTGCCTGCCTTGCAAGCGCTCAGTCACAAGTTTGATCCTTGGTACCAAAAAAAAGAAAACACTGAAAATTTAAGAAAAAAAAATTGGGGAGAAGGTTCTGTGGTGCTTGGAACCGAACCCAGGTCTTTATGCATATCAAACAATTGCTCTGCCACTGAGCTACAGGGTGGGGTGCAGGGCAGGGTGCATTGTGGGTAAAAGAAATGGTACCTTGATGAAAAGAGTTCAAGACTAGATGTGTGGTATATTAAAACTTTATAGCTGATGACATTAAAAATATAGCATTCAAGGTACTTATATAAATTGTGATTTTTTAATAGATTTTTTTAATAGATACACACTTGTAATGAAAATGGTCATTTACTTACAATGGCTCAGTAAACATTTTTATATTCTCTGCACCATGGCAAATCAACACGTGGGGTTTAGATTTTTTCATTCATTTTTAATATGTACTGTACTTGCTGTATTAAAAGTGAATGAACCTCTTCCTTTTCTTCTGTAATATAAACTATTTTGTGGAATAGATATTTTAGAAATGTTAGTTCTGGATCATGATCCATAAAATTTTGGCGACATTTAAAGACTCCTTCTGCATCTGTAGAGATAAAATTCATGTTTGTCACATGTTAAATATACCAACCATTTCTATGTCTGTGTCTTCATATGGAAATTAAGGGATTTAGTTTCTTCTTCCTGGCCAAGTTGCTTAAATTAATCCTTCTTTTCTACCTACACAGTTGCTAAGATCAAGTTTCTTTCCATGTTTTGCTTTTCTGACTGTGTTTTCAGGGGGGAGGAGTGGTGCATTGGCAATGTATGGCTGTTTTTCTGCCCAGCAACCTGAAAGTACAGAAAAGGAGGGAGTCTTTAAAGAGAAGCTCAGACCAAAGACCCCTTCTGGATGAACTAAATAAGCAAAAGCAGTAGCCACGTGGAACGTGGTGAACCAATGGGCTCACAGAAACTGTTTAGTGTTACAGGGTTTTATTGTTTGGTATAAGACCTCCCTCTAGAACATAGGCATCTCCAGAACAGTTCTTTCGTCTGCTTTCCTCTTTACGTTCTTCTCACTTTCTTTTCTGTGTTGATACCCAATAATGATTTGCTGATTCATTGAACGAATTAATGGCACATACTACCAAGTTTTTGATCCTCTGATTTATTATATTTACTTGGCTAGAATTTTTGTATCCTATTAGATGATGAGGGAACTTACTATTAAAATGTGTGACTTCTAAATGATTCTAACTCTTGATTTTTTTAAATTATATTATGGGATTTCTTTCCCTCTGGGTAATTATCACAAATTATAAAATAATTTAATAATAAAAAATAAAGTAATTTAATGATGGGAGAAGCATTTTATATTTTTCTATACGGTTTGACACCTGCATACATTTACTGCCTATGTTTCTTAGAAAATTTACTTAATTTTTAAAAACATCTTTATTGGTTTTGTCTTCATAGTATTTATATTATGGAGGTAGGTTTTGCTCAGATGTACCTGATGAATACATAAGACAAGATTTGTTTCCCATATAAGCTTGCATTGTGTCAAGAGAGTTTGGGATTATTAACGAGCAGATTTGTATACTTTTGCTTAAGACATATTAAAGAAATTTTGAAAAGTGTTAATTTAAAAAAAATTTTCCCTCCAAGGAAGCATTATGAAAAAAAGAATTGACAACATATCACAATACTTTAATAATAACCACAAATTTTCAAGTTCTAGAACCTAAGCAGTTGTCAAACTTCTTAGTCTCAAGAACTCTTTACACTCTTAAAAATCAAGACTTTTAAACAGTTGTTTATGTTGTTTAAAGGATTGTGTTTATCATTATTTACAGCATTAGAAATATTATCTTCCTGACCTACGAATGCTCTTCATAGTCTTTGTAAAAGGCATCTACTTTTTCTTGTACTTGATATGTTATTTTTTCTCTGTGTACTTCCATAAGAAACTCTGGAGACTGAACAATATTAAGGCTCTGGACTTTTTGACCTAGACCTTTCTCTTTATTTATTGGCATTTTCTGTTAGAGAAATGAACAAATACCTCTATATAAAGTGATTAGCCAAAGTAGTAGATGTACCTTTCTCAAAAAGTTGTAAAACTGTCTGCCATACTCAATCTTTCTGTGTCCTAATGTTTTTCCAGAGCTACTACTCTGAGTCCTTTAAGACTGAAACTAGCTTTGCAGCTGATGTTTAGCAGTCCCTACAAAGAAGGAAGATACAATCCTCACTGACATGTCTTCCTGCCTGCTGCCCTTATCTTTGGAGTCTGATGCACTTGATGTTTTTAACCCTGCTTCCTGTTCGTGCTGTGGCCTGTGTGATCTCACCTGCATGCCCATCAATATGAGGAGCAAGTGTCTAACCCTGGCCTGTACTTCCACTCCTTTTCAGAGCATCCACATACTGGAGAGGACTGGTTCCACTAGCACCGAGCCCTCCGGAAGTCGGCATTTGCTAGAACCTGAGCCAGTCTCCCTCTCCAAGGTCAGTGACAGACGAGGTTGCTTTCTCAGATGGAGTCCTGCCTGCCTGGGGCCAAATGAACTGTGAATAACTTTTCCACCTGGCTCCCCTAAGGTAGCTGTGACACCAGTCGTATGGCATCTCTTCCAGCTTCCTTCTGCCTGCAGTACAGAGTGTCTCTGCCTTGTGTAAGGAGAGAACTGATGAACTAATTTACATTGGATTTGCAGGACTATGTACAAATGGCTAAAATTCTTTTTATTTTAGGGAAAAAGAAAAGAGAAAGTATCGTTAGTGCCTATCAGAGAGAGCAGTAAATATTTCTGTGCCAAGGTAACGGGGGGAAAATATCCCTGGGTCCGGCAATAATCATGATATTACTAGCTACTGTTGTTGCTCGTAGTCTGCGCACCTGGCACTATGCTGAGGGCTTATATAGATTAACCCATTGAATATAATTCTTAGAAACAGCTCCCTGGAGATATTTACTGTCTTTTACAGAAAGAGAAACAGAGGGTTTATTTTTTCCCGAATCAAAAAGGCTGTTAAGTAATACAGTAGAAATTCAAATTTAAATTTGTCCAGCTCAACAGCCAATACTTTCTCACCGTCCGTGACCTGCAAGGTAACAGCACCTGCACGCAGTGGCTTTCACACTGTCCCCATTCTGGTCTCCTCACCTCTGCGAGAGCAGCCTGCTCTTTCTTAGGTTAGGGGAACATCTACATTCCTTCATGTCTAAAAGGTAAAAGTCAGTCGAGGAGGTGGCATCTTCCTGATCCCCAGCCCTCCTTGAGAGGCACAGTGGGCTGGGCTCCCTTCTCGAAGAACTCTGAAAATCGAGTACATGTGGGTTTTAAATTCAGTTATAAAAATAGCACTTTATTTCCAAAGATAGTTAACTTCTAAATATGTGCAGCTGATCCTTTCATTTTGCGTTTCCTAAATGAAGCATAATCCGTAAAATGAAAAACACATCACTATCTTGGTGTTATGGGTCGCGCCTCTTTATACTTTGAAGACTGTATAAGCTACTGAGTTCATGCTGTCAGACAGTAGATTGCTAAGCTAAGGAAAAGGGGGAATTACCAAACTGTAAATTCAATTTAGAGGAAATAAAAAGTGGCTGACTTCTATTTGAGCAGCAAATAAAGAGCGAACACTTGGTAAATATGATTCATGTATCTCCTTGCACATCAGTTCACTCGTATAGTTAGCAAAGGAAACAGCAGATAAATGTGGAGCAATAGAAGAGGCAGCTAATGGTAATTGAGCACTTGTTTTGTGGATTAGAACTTGTGATCTCTCAATCAGTCAACCAGCTCATTGAAGTCAGTACTAATGTTCTTGTTTTACTGATAATTGAGTCTCATTTCCCAAGCATCAAGGCTTCAAGTTGGCCAAATAGTAGTTTCCCATGGAAAGAGCTGGCATAGTCCAGCTCAAAGCATTCTGGGATGTGGATCCATTAGCCCAACCGAGAAACTTGGGTGGGGAACCCACAGCGTCTGTTTGTCATCTCTTCTCCGTTTTGTTGCCCGTTTGGATCTAGCCTAATAAGCCGTGATTGTGTTTTTGAATTAGAAGGTATAGAATAAATCTTAGGGCCTCCTGGAATTAGAGCCCCACCTGCGGTCCAAGTACCACAGAGGACTTATCCAGGTAGTGCAGCATCTCACGCTCTCTCGGCTCCTTTGGAGAAGGGGGACTTCCTGGGCACTGGCTGGTAGTAGAAGAATTTCATTTGAAGGACACAATTTCCTAGCTCAAGATTTGTTTCAAATCCTTAGCTTGATGCCTTCCACTCTTAGAGCATTTTGATGTAGTACCCTGCCTCCACAACTCCCCTGCCCGCCTGTGCGCACGCACATACACTGTCACCCATGCACACCTGTGGAGTACACCCCGAGAAAGGAAATATCCCACTTTTCTCCAGGTGAATAGGCTTAAGCTATTATTAGGTTATTTTTTGTTTTTATTCATTGTTATTAGAGGTATTTTGAGACTTCTGAAACACCAAAAATGTTTGCATATCTGAGTTAGGTCTAGTACTGACATGATCACATTAGGACTTTTATCTGTTTCTGTTTTAAGTATATCTAGGAGAATTGAAGAGTTTTAGCAGAAAATAAGTATCAGTTGAAATTTCAAAAGAAATTCTTCGATTGTCAGAAAGATATTTAGTTTTCTTTTGCTAGACTTAGCTTACTAAGCATAGCAGGAAGAATTTTAACATACTACATAAAAGAACATAGAAGATTCTTCCTTGTAATGAGATGGGTTATTCATTTCTTACAGAATTTGTAACATTGTCATCAACATTTATAATTGAAATGAAATAGGGAGAACATTGTTTGCTCTGATTGTGTACTCTGTTTGTGAGCTTGACAACTTACTTAATTGTATGAACTATATTAGAGGGTTTTTTTCTCTTTCTTTTGCTAGCCAGAGGAATATTACATCAGAGCAAATGGAATTGTTGATTCAGAGTTGCAGAATTTAGGTCACATTTTAACCTTTTGCTTTTTCTATCTTATCCCTTTTTTCCTTCTTCAGTTAAATTCTGATGAAAAGAAAACCACTCTAATAGAAATCAATAGCCATAGTTCCAGAGGGACAAGCTGGTTCTACATTTCGAGTTAATTTAGGAAAAAGGAAAAGAAATGCATTTGTACTGATTATTAAATGTTTTCATTTCACTAGTTATATGTAATATTGTTCATCTTTCATACACACACATACACACACTATTCTTCAGATAAGATCTGGCATATATAAAAATCTATTCCACTAGAGATACTACCCACGGATGAAGCCACTAAAAGAAGAAATATCTTTATATACTGATGTTTAAGAACAGAGAATACATTTACAGATATATGGAGAATCTAGTGAATTCTATTCATCTAAGAAATATATCTATAATATATGGAGAGTTATTTTTAATTTCATAATTATATCAAACTTCTAAAAAAGAATTAGCAAAAAATCCATCATTTTGTGGAGTAAGATTGTTATCTGCTTTTCTGATAAGAGTAGGAAACCAAAATTCTAGTCTTTTTATTAGTTACGATTTTTCTTATTATTTTGACATTCTGTGTAAGCCTGTTCTCACTTGTTGAATTGCAGTGCCATATTAAGAAGCCTTCCCCTGGAACTGGAAAATGTGATAATATTACTTGCACTTGTGTTGTCCAAAAGAAACATAATTTCTACAGCTTGAAATTATCTCATCAGAAACACTTTTTTTAAATCGCTGTGTCTTATTAATAGTTCTGACCAGATCACTCACAGTGTCTCAGAATTATCTTCAAGTAGAAAATCCATCCTTGGGTTATTAAAGATCCTTTCCAGACTCTGTCACTCCACCAAATGAACACCAGCAGGTGTGTTTCTACAAGGTGCAGTAGGTAGTGTACACCTCAGGGGTGACTCAAAGATGAAGAAGTGACAACAGTCTCTGCTTGGCTTTCCTGGGGTGGGGAGGGGGGCTGGGTTTAGGGAGAGTAGAGGCATGGTGTCAAGTGAAGAGGGCTGTTTAGAGGCCAGGAGCTCCTCCTAGCTTTACAGAGGTTAGAGCGAAGCTGTGTTAGCCCTCACTTCTCCTGAAAATACAACTTCATGTCAAAGTCCGTCCGTATCTGCACATGCTTGAATTAACACTGATTAACCTTGGCAGCAAGGCAAACGGGCTTCAGGAGAAAAAGGCTGAGAAGAAGGGTGGAGAACGCTGGCTCTATCAGGAGCTGATGGGACTCTTCCTCCATGCCTCATCAGAGCCTCGAATTCCCATGCAGGGTTTGGCAGCCACCACAGCCTCCTTGGGCCAGCAAAGCCATCTGTCCCGAGAGGAATTCCCTTGGCCATTCCTGTTGAGCCCATTGTCCTGTGGACTCACGATGTTTCAGATAGACCCAACCTTTTCAGAAGGAGCTTCCCTCATCAGTTAGGGAGGGGCCGGATGCAGAGCACCCAGCTTTCCAAAGCTGGCAGAGCAGGTCACCTGATCGGGTTTGTCCCCCTGCACTGCGGCCACCCTTCCCCGCCCCCAGACAGGCTATGAAGAGCCTGTTGCTGCCTCAGGAACTACAATCTGCTTAATTGTTGAAAGGGCATACTGCAGTCCAGAGTGTGGTGCCTGAGCCCCAGAGCGTGGACTGCTCTGGGATCTGCCAGGTCAGGGTTATTATAGAGTTGCACAGGGCCCTGGAAACCCCCTGATCCTGAGATTTTCAAACCCTGGCTGTTACAAAGGCCAAGCTCAGCAGGAACTGTGGCAGGCTGAAGATACACGTCTTTCATGCAGACTGGTGTCACCAAATCTCTACAGACATTCAGAAAGTCTATATATTTAAGATCTAGCAAAACATGCCTCATGCACATAACAACTGTACGGTCAAGTGTGGTAGCAAATGCCTTTAATTTGGAAAGCTGAGGCAGGCAGGAGGATCACCTGGAGTTCAAGGCCAGCCCAGGCTACAGGCCTCAAAAAAAAAAAAAAAAAGGAAACTCTTTCACTTAGTTTTTAACAGATTGATGAGTGTGTGAACTCTAGAACTAAGATTCCTTTTTTAATTTTTTAACTTACTTTTATTTAGATATTGAGCACTGAACCCAGGGCCTTCAGGCAGATGCTAAGCACACCTCTAGCGCCGGTCAGTCCCTCAGCTCTCGTATCCAGCTTCATGGCTCTGTAGGCTGCTGCTCCTTCCAGAGGCTCCCAAGGGCATGTGTGCCCTTGAAAGCCTGGACTCTCTGGTGTGCATTTGATGAGCAAGATGTTTGATGGGTCCCTGGAAATGCAGTCAGCCACGCCAGGAGAAAACACGACCACACTCCTGTGTTTTTCTGTTAGCAGGTTACAAGCCACTTTCAACTGCAGCTTTTCCATTTCTACACAGAAAGCCGGGTCTACGTGCTAATTGAACATTTGCCATCAAATCGGTCGCTTTCTGGGACTTACTAGAGAATAAATGGAAAAATTCATCTTAAATATTCTGAGTACAGGCAAAGTTCCTTTCTAATCCATGTAAACATGGCAACCCCCGTGGGTCTGCAATGGACCCTGCTTGCTCTACTGGGAAACTCATTTTAAATTCAGTTTAAAATGCCTAACGTGTTGGTTAGAATGTGCTCCAGGAGGTGGCTTATACTTCTGGGGGGTCAGCTTGCTTCAAAAGTGACTTCTGCTTAAGAATCTGCTTTCAGAGTGTCATCAGACACAGAAAATGAGATTGTTTGTTTGTTGTTTTTCCTCAGGAAGCTGACAGCTGGGAAATTATAGAAGGGCTGAAAATAGGCCAAACCAATGTCCAGAAACCAGACAAACATGAAGGCTTTATGCTGAAGAAAAGAAAATGGCCTTTAAAAGGCTGGCACAAGGTAACAATTTTATCAGATTGAAGTTCTGATCATCTTCATAAAGAGAATCTTAGTTGTAATTATGGGAAGCCAAGACTGTTTTGTATATGTAAAACTAATATTCAAAACCTTATTTCAGCCGGGCGTGGTGGCTCACGCCTCTAATCCCAGCACTCGGGAGGCTGAGGCAGGAGGATCAGTGCGAGTTCGACACCAGCCTAGGCTACAAAGTGAGCTCAACCACCAGCCTGAACTGCGTAGAGAGACCCTGTCTCAAAAAGACAAAAAATAAACAAAAACCAACCAAACAAACAAAATCCTTATTTTAACCATATGAGTTATAAGCTATTATGCCTAAGATCTGTAATATACATATATTGGGAAAAATATTTTATGTGATATTTAAAACCTAAATTATGCAGATTATTGTCTGACCTGCTTTAGTGTTGATATGTTCTCATTTTTATAAATAGATTTTTTAAATGTATGCATATATTCCATTGGATGGATTTATATGGTCTATGCCAGTCTGCTTTCTTATTGCTAGATACGCAAAACTTGTCTAATGTTATGCTATTCTAATGTTGTGATGAACATATTTATAATTGAATATTAATTAGTTCCTTGGGATAAATTACTACAACTAACATTACCAGGCCAAACTAAGTTTGGAAGAGTGCTGATACTGAAGGTTTACTGCCCTTTAAAGTTTACTTCATTCTTTTCTCTCTGAACATCCTGAAATACAAGTAAGTATGCAGCAAGTTTCTGGACTATGCCTTTGAACATTTTGCTGCATAAAAGTGGGCGGCCTCCCTCACACTGCCTTTTCTCCTGCCCTCCAGTACCCCCATGTATGGATTCAAGCTTCAGTCCATTTAGTTGCCCAGCACATAAGCAATTTGAGTCACTGAGTATTTTTCAGTTGAGATTCCTTCTTTTCATACTTATTTTTTGCCCCTCAGAATATGAAACAAAGGGTCACAGTGACCTTTTGTTAGTTCTAGGTGGGAGTAAGGTTGGCCTTGACTACTTCCTACCTCAGGATCTGAGCACCTGAATTGCATGAAAACATTTCCACACTGGCATTTTCCAGCAACAGAAAGGCTGCCTGCTGTGGCAAACTGGAGAGGGGTATTGGACCCATTGTGTGGTTGGGAGTGGGAGCTGTTCTCTCCCTAATGCCCATGAAGGGAAATCAACAGCAGAGAGTTCCTGCTTCCTGAGTGTTTGCTAAAAATTGCTACATCCCTTTCACAGTGTACCAGAGAGATCTTGGAGCAGATGAAGTTGCCCCCCAACAAAAAACTCATTTTTTTTAACCTTTAATGCAATTTGGAAATATAATTAATCTCTTTTCAAATGTAAGCATTTGCTAAATGGATAATGTAAGCATATTTCTAAGGTCACTTAACATTTCAAGGACTTAATTTTTCATTGATCCAGACAACTAGTTTCTCTAGTGATCATGAGCATTTTCAGAAATTTTCCATGGTACTTTCTCCAGGGGACATTCAGGAGTTTACCTCCAGGATAGAAATTTCATGCAGTTTTGTATAGAGATTCTCACAGCACCTCTGTAACCTAATCCAGATTATTTTTATTTCTCTCTTTTAAAAACATCCAGCATTAGCAGGCATGGTGGCTCAGAGCTATAATCCCAGCACTTGGGAGAGTGAGGCAGGGGATTGCCATGAATTTGAGACCAGACTACATAGTGAGTTCAAGACCATCCTGAATTACGCAGGGACACGCTGTCTCAAAAAAAAAAAAAAAAAAAAAAAAAAAAAACCAACTTGGTTCATTTAAAAGGTCTTCAGGGTAGGCCATGAGAGTCCCTCTTATTAAGAATAATCATGGTGAAAAATTCCATCCCTATTAAGTTATGTTTTAACAAGAAAACAACTCTGGTAGATTAGTAGCATGGACCTCAAGCTCTGATATCCTTGCAGTTTAATAATGCACTAAATTCTGTGTTAAAGTGATCAAATATATTGATAATTGCAAAGCAACTTTAGACCCACACTTGAGAATATTTTATGTACAGAGAGTAACTAGGGGTGTTTGGTTCTTGCAGCGTTTTTTTGTCCTGGATAATGGAATGCTAAAATATTCAAAGGCACCACTTGATGTAAGTAGCACACAGGATGTGTTTCAAAGACTGAGTTAGAATTCTGCTTGAAGTGAGTAAACACTGTAATTGTACAAGGCTTGTGCCATAGTTACCAGTTTTGTGCATGTCTGTGTTTGTAATATTTAACAATCTACCAAACCTGCATGTGCCAGAATCAATGTGTTTTACGCTTATACTCAAGATAGCATAAAACCTCAAACTAATGCATGAAGATTTAACTTAACTATTTTTATGTGTGTTATTAAAAATAGAAACTTAAACCTAGAAGTGACACACTGCCAAAGTCACTCTTTCTCTCTTGGAAAGTGCAAACATCCTGTTTTTTTTTTAACCACTCAGTAAATTCTTTATGTTTTCTGAGGTGTAGAGCAATGTTTGTTCTTGTTGCCATCCTCTTATAAACCGTCTTTTGAACTTCATTTCTGTTTCATACATGCTTTTATCTAGGGAATCAAAAATTATTTTTAATATTTAAAATAGTTGCTTGCATGCAAAACTGGAAAAATCGCTCTGCTTGTCATCCTGCTATAGGGGAAATAACAGAAGGCTCACATTGCAAATATTTCCCCTTTCTGCCACTGACTCAGCTCTGCCCTTGGTCGGAAGGGGGCGCCCAGGAGGAGGAGCCATCTGCTCCCTGCACTTAGCTCCCAGCTGCCCTCTTCTGCCCTAGCAGCTATTTTCCAGCTGACTTTTCAGGGATGCTCTGGGTTGTCCTAGGTCAAAAGTTGACCACAGCTATTTTAGGAACAGCTAAAATGTCTTTCTGAGGGGATATAAACTGTGTAATCTAGAATTATGACAAGTTGACTAGGTTAGGGCAAAAACAGGAATAAAATGAATAATGTTACTCATTGACATTAGTGGGAAGTCACAGAAACTTCAGGTGTGCTACGCCATTTTCCATAGATAAGTTAAAAACCTGAGCCTCAGTTAAGTTCAGGGGGAATCAGACCAGGTGTCCTTTTAGCCTATTTACTAGTCTTTTGATTTCAGATTCAGAAGGGGAAGGTCCACGGGAGCATCGATGTTGGACTGTCTGTCATGTCAATTAAAAAGAAAGCTCGGAGGATAGACCTGGACACAGAAGAGCACATCTATCATTTGAAGGTAAGTCACATTTCAACAGTTTCTGTGTCATTACCAGGGGCAATATGTCCCTGCACCTGTGGTGGGTATGAGACTGGTTCCACAGTCATTGCTTCTCTTGCTCGTGGTTTCAGGTGAAATCCCAGGATTGGTTCGATGCCTGGGTCTCCAAACTCCGCCACCATCGCTTGTACCGGCAGAATGAAATTGTGAGATCGCCGAGAGATGCTAGTTTTCACATATTTCCTGCAACCTCCACATCCGAGTCCTCCCCAGCTGCTAATGTTTCTGTTGTGGATGGAAAGGTATGGCCTTGCTCTAGAAAAGTCAGAAATTGCTTGGAGAGTTATGCAAACATATCATGTGTCTCACTTTAAAGCACTAGAAGTTGAAGGTTTGCTTTTTGAACTGGCACTCAGAAGGCAACAGAGACATTGGCATCGAAGATCATTACAAATATGGATTAGGCAGAAATGTGATTACCAAGTGTATTAACAGTCATTTCTCCTTTCTGATGAGCAGGCTAGCTCCTGTTTTTCTGTAGCTTTGTGGGAATATTGGGAAGAGACTAACATTCATTTAAACAACACTCAGAGAATGTAACTCAGTGTGAAGGTCCCAAGTTCAACCCCTTGTACTGCAAAGAAAAACAATTATTTGTCCACAAGTGGCATAACCATTCCAGGATCTGACCCTACATCTCCATTTCCATAATCAGTTCCCTTTCCATTATACTAGGTGCCTCATAGACAAGGGAGGCCTAAGTTGATCCTTGGATTCTAATAAGAGTCTGTTTTCAGTGAAGCTAAGAAACTATAGATGTCACCTGCTTAAAAGTCAAGGTTAAAACAATAGGCAGAGAGGCAGCTGTTTCTGCCTTTGATCCAATAATTAGGTTTCTGAAATGTAGCAACACTGCAGGGCCCAGGGGCTTCATGCTTGACACCTGAAATTGAGGACAGAGATAGCTGCCCAAGGACTGAGTTCAAGATCGTTTCCATGGAGATTCTGCTTCTCCACTTCCTTCCATAGGCATGTCCATAGCACATAGAATCAGATTCCCTTTGCAAACTGTTACAAAACTCCATGAAGAAACTGCAAGACTAACCAAATCAGATTCAATGGAACCTTACTATAGTCAGCTTTTTGTTATTTTTGTGGAAATGACTAAAGTATTTTTCTTAACTCACCTTAATTGTATTTGTCAAGGCCCTCAGATGTTTTATTATTTCATTCTGGTTGTAGCCTTTCTAAGGACTGTTTATTCCAAAATAAAAGGAAATGTGTCAGGAGGTCAGGGTTCTAGTTTAGGTTCTAAGAAGGCTTCCCAGTGTTAGTCCAAATGAAATGAAAAATGTATTCCAAGTAGATCTTTTAAAACTATAAAAATTTAATTCTTTGGTTCTTCCTACTTCTCCTTGCATCTTTGGCACCAGGTACTGACAAAAGATACATGACTTTCATCCCTCATCTTATTTATCAAATAACTTGGGTGATATTTGAGAATCATGGACTAGAATCAAGTTCTCCGTTTGCCTTGGAATGAGAAAGTTCTTCAACTGTGATTTTCACAAAAGCTCTGTTTTTGTAGTTGCAGATGACATATCTGTAACATCTAACTCAGTGAAAGATTTCCATTAGGTTTATTAAAATGCAATAAAGATTCAAAAGAGCTTTTTATCTCTTTGCTTTCCTTCTACATGTCAAATTATGGGACTCCTGAATGTTAATCGGTTTGTGGCCCTGTGTGGGTAATAAATAAGTCTGGGTGTACTGAATGTGTGCATCAGTCATTTCATAATGATTTAGAAGAGATGCAATCAGTTGTAATTGAACGTTAAAGTCAAATATGGAATTTTAAACTTATAGCTTCTTGGGAAAATAAATTTCTGCCTATTGCACTGAGTGTTTATGGAGCTCACCCAAGTATATACCTGTGTATTTCACACAAATTTATTTCATATAAAGTCATTTCAATGGAAAATAAATCAGCTATAAATAATAGCTTGGCAAACCTTTTTATATAATTTTCAGGATGCGTTCAAATCATAAGGCTGGATATTGGTGGCTAATGGATTTGGGAATCACCTGTGGCTGATAAGATCTTGAGCTGATGATAGAGCACAGAGAACTTTCAAAAGGCGAGGCCTTATATCATGTGTTCAGAGTTCTGCAATGAAGCCACATGTAGTGGCACACACCTGTAACCTCAGCACTCTGAGAAACTGAGGCAGGAAGATCCCAAAGTTTGGGCCCACCCAGGGCAACTTGGTGAATTAATAAGACCTGGTCTTGAAAGTTTAAAAAAAAATTGAGTAGGGATGTGTATATAGTTAAGTTCAAAGATCATGGGTTCGAGCTCCAGTATCAAGAAAAAGAAAGAAAGAAAGAAAGAAAGAAAGAAAGAAAGAAAGAAAGTAAGTTCTGCAATAAAGACACTGTATTAAATACAGATTAAGTGGGTGACTTAACACTATCAGGAATTTGAGTTGGTGTGTGAGACACAACCCACTTGAATGCTGTCCCCTACTTGAATGATGGATCTGGCAACTCAGTAAGAGTGCTGTCATTATGAATCTTGTCTTCACTGAACACTTACCACATTTTGTGAAGAGATTTCTTTTCTATTTTGAGTGTGTTCTTTATTCCTTTATTTTAAAAGAATATATTCCTTTGAGGATACTGGTGCTTTTTAGCAACCGTTTGAATGTACTATTTCTGCCGCCCGTGACCATCCCCTTGGCCTCTGTCCCTGTCCCCTGTAGGTGCAGCCAAACAGCTTTCCCTGGCAGTCCCCACTACCGTGCAGCAACAGCCTCCCTGCAACCTGCACAACCGGCCAGAGCAAAGTGGCGGCCTGGCTGCAGGACTCAGAGGAAATGGACAGGTGTGCAGAAGGTTAGTCCTTGCCGTGTAACCTAAATCAACAGAAACAAAAATCAGAACTACCGTGGCGAATTGTGGGTACTGCATTCTGCCTGGACCCTTCCATTGCCTTCATCTGTCCTTATTTTTCTACACTAGATCCTTCTATAACCCATCAGTGGGGCTTCTGATCTGCCAGTTCCATGCGCTCTCAGGACCAGTGAATCTGGCTTTTGTCCTTCCCTTGAGCCGACCTTCACCTTCTTTCCTTGTCTCTGTCTTGTGACTTCCTAAGTACCAACCCTGAACCCTGGAGATGCCCCCACTCATGTTCCTGGGCTCTGCTCTGCCCGTCTCTCTAGGGCACGTCCACAGCCTTCACTTCCTTCCAAGCTGCTATGTTTTGCCTATGGAACAAGTGTGTATCTCCTGGCAACCCAGCCATACCGGCAGAATTTCAAGATGCCATTTCTTATAGCCAAAGTTACCCGTGAGTGATGTTTCCTTGAGTGGTGTTTCCGTGAGTGGTGTTTCCGTGAGTGGTGTTTGTGTGTGCATCAGTTGTTAAACATCCGAACTGACACATACATCCTTCACTCTCTCATCCCAGAGCCACTTAATCTCCTCTTTCTTCCTCCTCCAGTCAGTCAGCCAGAGCAACTTCATCTAAACTTGCTGATGGGCCATTTCCTGCTGATCTTCAGAAGTGGGAAAAGTAAGGGCAGTGTAAAAAGGCTGCCCTTTTTACAAGAGGGCTCAATTGATTTAAATTCTCTAATGATCTTCAGATGATGCTGGGATAAATTAAAATATTTTCCTTTTGTAAAATTAAAAACAGACATTACTAGAAAACTTGCTGATGTTCTCTCTGAGATTTAGCAATCTGTTAGTCCCTCAATCAACTATCTTTTCACTCCCCCACTGTGTAAACTCAGTCTGTGGCTCTTTTTTTGGCAGTACTAGGGCACTCTTAGGGTCTTTGCACTCAGCTACATCCCCAGCCGTTTTAAAGTTTTTATTTTGAGATAGGTACTCAGTAACTTGCTGAATTTCTCAGGCTGAGCTTGAGCCTGTGATCCTCCTGCCTCAGCGTTTCACAGTGCTGGGATTACAGGCGTATCCCACCACCCCTGCTCATGTCTGCAGCATTTTCTCTTGAAAATGTGCTGTAAGAGAGATTTTATGTTCATAATCACATCTAGCTCACAGTCTGTTAAGATTTTCCAGTCAGACTTAGTCTGAGTCCAGTAATTTCAGGTTTGCGAAAGAAGCCAGACCGCACTTTCTGAGGACTCTGCAAGTTCCTGCAGCAGTGATTCCCATGTTTCCTATGGGAAATATAAGTACAGAGAAGGTCAGTCCCTCAGCCAAGTTCCCAAGGATGCTGAAATGGAGCTGGAATTGAACGCAGGCATCCAGACTTCAGGGCAGCTGTGTGAACATGATGTCCCACTTACCTGTCAGCTATGTCTTCCCTAAAAGTGACCCGGCACCCACTCTTCCCTGCAGCCCTTAACACTGTTGTCATAGCCACCCCTGAAAGTCAGGTCATCTGTGATCCGCCTCCCTGTGTATCCAGCCCAGAGTCCTACCTGTTTTTTCTTTGCAAACTTCCCCCCTCACCTTTCCGCCTACCTGCCTTGCACTGAATTCTGTCCCTGCCTTCTAAATCATGCCCACCGCTTTCCTCATCTGTGGGCATCACACAGCCTCCTGATGGTTCTGCCACCTCGGTCTCTTGCTCTGCTGCCTCATCCTGCTCATGGGAAATTACTCAAGGGGCTCATGGGAAATGACTATTCTTGAACCTGTTTGCAGGCCCAGGGCTGGCTCTTAGCAAACAAGTGTCACCGTGCTGAAGAGCACAGGCATTGCGGCTGTGCCCAATACCTTCCAGTGGGAAAGCAAATACAGGGAGGTGAAGATTTGCCCAAGATTGTGCAGCTGTCCTGGTGGAGAGATCGGGATTCCAGCCAACTCACATCTGACTAATTCCAAAGGCAGTTCTTTGTCTCCTAATAATACTCCCACAAGACTGCTTGTTCTTAAAGTAATTTGAATGCAGAAACTCTTCAGTGGTTCTCCATCAGCTCTGGGAGCATTGACACAAACTGTTTACCCCACGTTTAGTAACCCATGCTTTGAGATTGCAAGCCCTACATACCCTTTCAACCTTGTCTTCTATAATTTTGCTATTTTGTGAATTTATTTGTGTATTCCCACTTGCATGCTTTCACACAGGTTGCACTCTGAACTCACAGTGCCCTTTCTGCCTTCCCCCCGTCCCTTGCTTGGTGAAAACTTTCCATTAATCTTCCCAACCCAGAACATAGACCTTTCTTCTACAAGTCTTCCCTGATGACTTCAACACATAGTAACTCCTACAGCAGTCTTCTACGGCAATTTAAAAATCTCCTACAGCAATTAAAAATCATCTATACTGCTTACTTGTCATAGAGTCCCTACTGTTGTATTTCAGAAGTAAGAATATTTCTTAGTTATTTCATTGAATGGTTATTTCACTAATTACATTTCGAGAGATGCACCAACACCTTATTGAACAGGTTATGTAGTTTTAGTACTTAAAGTGGATTAAAGAAGCTGGATATTCATAGATCTGGACTTATACCAGCCCATAAATATGTAAGGAAATTATTGGATGCTTGGAGAACTTTTTTTCATACATATAAAATATTATATACTTTAATGTTCTTTAGTAGACTTCATTGAAGCATTATTAGTGAGCTAAATTATGAATATGTTTAACTGACTTTTGTATTCCACTGTGTGTGTGTTTCATTGGAGGTTGAACCCAACACTTTCACACTGAACTGCATTGCTTTACACTGTTTTATTTTGGGGAAAGGGTCTCCGCACGTCACTGAGTTGGCCAGGCTGCGTTCAGACTTGGCTATCCTGCTGCCTCAGCCTCCCAGGATGCGGGGATTGCAGTCATGCACCACCTCATTTGACTGCCCTTCTGTTCTTCTGAACCTGACTCTGACTCTGCCTGAATTCCAGACATGTACCTTGTAAACTCTCTTAGAGGGACATGTAGACTGTCGCCTAACAGTATGATCACAGGACTGCTAAAGTTCTCTTTGAGTATGTTTCCACTGTGACAAAACCCCTAGAGCAGGAAAGCGGTCACACACAGTTTGACCGAGATTTTAATGTCTTCTACACTAAGAATGATTAATTCATAAAATGGGCTTTGAAATCATCTGGTTTTATGGTTCTATGCCAAACAGGGGTCTGCTTTGTTTCATTTGTCTGTATTATCATCATAGAGACATGGAGATACCTTGTGATGTTTGCTGCAAGTGGATTCACTTCCTTTCATTACAGTTGCCACTACTCCCAGACTAATTCTAACATGTTTTTATTTCTGATCTTTATTAGATCTTGCACACTGTCAATCAAACCTTGTGGAACTTAGCAAACTCCTACAAAATTTGGAGATACTTCAGAGAACTCAGTCAGCACCTAACTTTACTGACATGCAGGTAAACCTACTACTGCTGTTGGTCAAAAGACCTAGGTATTTACCTTTAATGTTTTCTGGATTGTTTTATGAATATACAAGGTGACATTTGCAATACCAACTAGTTTGTATTCTGGGGTTATTCGTAGTATTTTAAGTCTTGGTGTCATTGTGTTAAGATGACATTACAATACAGCTTGTAATGTATTTAAATGTAAAACACAAAGTGTTTTACATTTAAATACATAACATTACATTAAATATATTATAAGCTGCTATAGACATGTATACCTGAATCATTCTTCCATATTTCTGTTGCCTTAGAAATGACAGTTTTGAAGGTACAAATTTAGACACTCAGAATTGTGGACCATCTTTTTAGGTACAAAAAGTGCTCGAGCTCTGTAATCCTGTTGTTTTTATTTTGCACCTCAAGAAAAATGTATTTTATAATTAAAATATAATTTAACCTTTGCCTCTGCTTTGAATGTGGTGCCTCTCTCTTCTGCTTGATTTGCTTCAAGGTTCTAACACGATTCAACACTAACTTGCTGAGCTCTTTGTCTGCATGTGTGTTATCCGTGTGAACTTAATAATCTTGTGTTGCTTTTAACTATTTGTACAATGTAGGCTAACTGTGTAGATATTTCAAAGAAAGACAAGCGGGTCACAAGACGCTGGAGAACAAAAAGTGTCAGCAAAGATACAAAAATACAACTGCAGGTACAGATTTTACTTTTCCTTCCTTCATGTTTTCATATGCTTTTAAAATATTAATCTTTATATATCAGTACATGGGCATTAGTTGAGAGAGCAGCTTGACTACTTTAAAGCCAGAGCTTTTCAAACAGAATTACATTGTCCAAAATAGTAGGAAGTCTATTTAATTTACCTACTTGAACATAAGTGAAAAGAATTTGAAAGAATGTCAAAAGTATACACTATGACTGTAAAGTAGCATTTTCCTTCTCCATTATAGCCTTTGAGCCATTAAAACTTATTTTAACAAAAAGTCTTCTTTAAAATCTAGACTAAAAATGTAGGGGGTTGTAAAGACTGTTCATTTATATATACTGTACTAGATCTTAGGGGCCTTTTATGTGCCAACTTCATCCAAGTTTTTAATCTATCAAGAAAATGAATAGAGGAGTGCAATAGATTAAAAATCAACAGACCTAGTTTCTAGTCTGGGTTTTGGCTATAATTTTGTGTACATTTTTTTAATCTTGGTGACCTCCATTTGCTCTTGGGTAAATGTTGGAATACATTTAATGATCTCTGGATTCTCTTTCAACTCTAAAATTATGTGATTCTGAAAAAATAGATGATATTATTTGACCTGTAGAAACTATTTAAAAATCTGAACTAAAGTCTTAATGGCTAGTGATCATTTCCTTGAAATTTATTTGAAATAAATTTTTGAGTTGAATTAAGCCTTCTAAAAATTTTATAGTAAGGTTTGCTTATGTTACTGCATTGCAGTGCAACAAAATATACCTAAAACTTACGCCATAAATCATCTTTCAAACCTTAAACTAGAATCTCCACTATTCTTATTTGTATGTTATTAATGATTCTTGCCTTGTGCAGTCAAAATTAGATATGAGTTAGCTTTTCTATTATACTATAAATCAATTTATGTCCTAGTACAGAGGTTAAAAGGAACTGCTTTTCAAAGATCTTTTATTTCTTTTGAATAACTAACAAAATAATTCTCTAATTCTGACTGCTTTAATAACATTCTGTGCATTGTCCTTCTGAAGGTGTAAATAACAAACTTATTAACTAATCTGATGTTTTTAAAAATAAATTTTAAAAGGCACTTAAAGATCCATTTTTAAATTTTGAATGTCTACATCCTATGAATACAATTTTTTATGTTCCTTTGTTTGGTGTGTTTTTGTGTGTTTTACCTTGTGTTCATAAAATTAATACTGTAGGGACAAATGTGCCAAATAATTTAACAAGAAAATTACCTAAAACTGCTTTGGCAATTTCATTTGTTTTGAGTTTATGATTGTCGTGTGTGTGTGTGTGTGTGTGTGTGTGTGTGTGTATAAGCTTGTTATCATGGCCAGTGAAAAACAGGATCATTTTGTAAATAAAAGAACTTTTCTCTTAAATAAAATAATACAACATAGCATCGTAAGAGCATTTGTGAACAGATATCATGACATGTTTTCGTAAAGTGTGCCCATGCACAGATTCCGTTCACAGCTGCTGTCTTGGGTAGGTTGGCTATTGGCAAGTCTGAGTGCCACACCCCTTGCTGTCAACCCTGGCCAGGAAGCATGCGACAACTTCTTTTTTACTCCATCATTGCTGAAGGAAACAGAATGCAGTGCTAAATCCCCTTCCTAGTCACAGATTATGTTTTTAAATACTTAGAGATGTTACCAAGAATTTTTTGAGTCCTCAGAAAAAGAAAACAGTTCAAATGGCAGGAAGATGTGCTCCACTTGTACTCCACACCTCTGTGTGATTTGTTTTAAAATTTTTATTTAGACTCTCGCTTTATTTTTATCTTGCTAAAGAGTAACACAGTGACCCTTGTAATTCTTGTGTGGATAGTTTGAGGGAAATGGAAATCATCTTAGCCCCTGCCAAAAGAAACTTTGCCTTTTCAAAAGTGAGATGTATAGTTCCAACTTTATGTAGAAATAATAGACTTCCTGTGGCAACAAGAAAATCCACTTTCACTTGGACTTAAATGAAGCATATGGAGGGCTGAAATGATGCAGAACTTGGTACCATCCTGGACCTTTTCTGCTCACCTAAGGCACCAGGTCTTCCAGGAGCCTTCAAGATGCTCATTCTCTGTGACTGGGAACTTTCCCCAAGTGTCTTCAGTATACATCACTCCGGGGCATCTAGTGCTTCAGGCAGCCATGAGTATGGCCAACAGGATTTGCAAATACTGCAAATAGTGCAGTATTTGCACTAGAGAGAGGCACAGGATTTAGTTTTACTCTATTAGATTGAGTCTAACTCCCACTTGCTTCCCACCATAATCCCCAGATTTTTCCCTCCTATTTTAAATGCTGTTTACTGTGGAGATTCCGTCTAGTAATGCCACGTGTGGGTTATAAGCTTGTTACCCTCTCACTTTCTCTGATGATTGTTTGTTGCAACCAACTTGGGAGCCTCTGAGGTGGTGACAGCGCACTCCCTATCCCCTCTGTGGTGTGCATCTTTTAGTTCCTCGGCCTTTGTGAAGGACCCAGTGGTCTGCTGCTGGTGGTTGTGGTCATGGTTATTGTTGATGTTGTCTGTGAACCCTGCATTCAACACTCTGTCGTAGTTGTCATTTTTAAGTAATTATAAAACAGATTATTTGAAAGACTGACCTAAGGACAATAAAAATGAAGAACGTGTTATACTGTGTATTTGATTGCTTATTTTTGTATAGGTTAGATCTTGCTATTGTCTCAAATGTGAAGGTTACATTCTGGACCTGTATGGCTATATTTCTACTAGTTACCATTGCGTAGTTGGAGTCAGGGGTCTATTGTGTAATTTATGAAGTCAACATTTGTCCTAGAATGTTCTGTGGGATTACCTTTTAGAAAATGGACTTCCTGTCTCCTAAACTTTAAATTTTCTGGTTCTATTAGTAATCTTAGTATCATTATGTAATAACAATTTGGCTGTGTTATAAGGCAAGGGAAGGCAAGAAAGGAACAGTTTGAAAGGTGTGCTGTAGAAAAATACACTGCTAAATTTCCTGTGTTGCTAATAGCATGAGTTAAATACTTGATTCCTAGACATTGGAGGAAATGATAAAAATGAGTTCTTTTATTACATTAAGTACAAAGGGATTCTGCACAGAAAACCTTTTGTGGAGAACAGATTATGTGTGTGTGCCTGTACGTGTGTATGTGTGTGTGACATACATGGATGCAAATTTGTGAAGATGGAAGAGAACTATGAATGATTTGGAAAATTTAAAGAGAATCAGAGATAAAAAATTTTACCATACTTTTCTGTCATTCTAAATGGAGGAAAACACTCATGCTGTTTTTCAGTATAGATTGTTGTTATTCTAAGAAAGCACATCTTAGTTAATTGGCAATGAAACTCCTGCTCACAACCTTGAAAACCCAGTGTTTGTCAGGTGGAATAGAGTGATTTGAAGGAAATAAATTCTTTAAACCCGTCCACCAAGAAGAGGACAAAAATGGGAGAAGGTTCTAGGATTCTTCTACTGGTTTATGCAGAGGTTCACATCACTAAATGAAACCTTTGCTTTCACTTTTTCATAGCTGATGTTTTTCTTAGGCGTTTCTCCACCTACTGAGAAACGAGAATTTTTTTTTTTTTTTTCACTATCCCATACTGGCTTCTGCCTTGGAAAATTTTTCAACTTGAAAATGCCAGTCCTCTAATACTGAATCTCTGTGAGGAAGCCTTATGGTAGAGGATTAATTGGGAAGTTGGAGAATCCTGGTAACCTCATTATTTTTCTCCCAATAAGAAATAAATTTTTAAAACTAAATTCTGCCTGGCCTGTAGGAGTCACAACAAACTATTCATTTTAACATTTGCACATTAGATAATTGGTTTTCCTCAAATGTGTTTTTTTTTTCCTTTGCTGCCATTTATTGGATGGCTTTGGACTTCATGTAATATGCCATCGCATGAATAAACCAGTATGCGCGTTTTTTAACCTTAAAATAACAGACTGTTCATGGGGTCATAACCCTCTGCTTCCTTTCGGAGCAGGGGTTGAAGGGACTCGATCAGAGAGTGACGATCATTTCTCACCTGAAAGCCCCTTTCACTGCTGTGGGTTTTTGTTTCTGTTCTTTATTTTGATTCTTTAAAGAAAAGTCAAACTTGGGTTAAAAACTCTCCCTCTCCCTTGTCTGATTATCTTTCGCCCTCCCTCGTCCCGCCTTCTCCCTCCTGACCCCGTCTTTCCGCTCCCTTCTCTTCTCCCATTCACTGTCAGGAAGGGCCACCCGCGAAGGGCCAGTTCAGCGCAACGCGGCGCCGGCAGAGGCTAGCGGCAGCAGTGGCTACCACAGTGAGTGGATTTCAATCTCCAGTGGAAGTTTAATGAGACACTGTGTGCAAGGGTAACACTCGTGCACAGCGGCGCCCGCTGTGGCCGCGCCTGAGGGCAGCGCGTGCGCATGCTCTCTGGCTGCCTCTGCATGGCGGGAGGCGGACACGGGTGGAGAACTGTGACGTGGTCCTGTGTTTCACGTCTGGTCGCAATGTGAGAAATGCTTTAGACTTAACTTCAACTCGACTTTGCAAAACTTGGGTGCAGTGTCCCATAGTGGAGGATCTTCCTAAATCCTAAGGGTTGTTTTTTTGTTTGTTTTGTTTTTTTAATTTTGTTCCATACTGATATTGGAACCTTTGCTGATTACTGTTTTCCTAAGAAAAGTCATGTTACTACAGACCTACATTATGCTTTTTTTTCTTAGCAATGTGACTATTTGAAAAGGATGTGAGAAAGAAATGAGAGGGTAAGAAAAGGTGAATTTTAATGTCATGTCTAAATGGCTACCCAAATTAGACAGAGCAAGGGAAAATTGTTTTCCAGAGAGAATACTGATGGGAAAACGTAGGATAGGAAAGGAAAACTAGAGCTAAGAGCATATTTAATACATTTCTAGGGATGTTTTTGTCATGAAGAGAAAACAGAGTGGATATAAGGAGAGTAGAGAATATATTGAGGTAGATAAAGCAAAGAATGGTAAATAACCATGCAGAATATTTATTAGGATGTCTAAACACAAGAACCCTTGGTGGGTTCTTGTGTGGTAGTGCTAGTCCCAGCTAATTAGAAGGCCAAGGCAGGAAGATGACTTTATCCCAGGAGGTCAAGTCCTGCCTGGGCAACAGAGCAAGACTTTTCCTCAGGAAAAAAAAAAAAAGACCTTTTACTGAATAGAAGTAAATCATACACACGTTTGCTTCATCATGAAAGTCTGTGAACTTGTAAAGTTGTATATTATTGTTGTTGGAGGGATAACAGGGTAAAGCACTTAACGGGTGTTAGTTTTTTGGCTATTACATATTTCCTAAATGAGCAATACTCTTGCTCTTGCTAAAGGTAGGATATATTTTAAGAAGAGAATTGCTGAAAAATAGGAGAAGATTTTAGTTGCATTGTAGGAAAATGGCTACTGCTATGAAAATTATTAGCTTTCCACTTTGTTTAGTAATTATCTCTGGCTTTATATCTAGGTGTTTAGTTGGATAATTTGAGGAACAGAATTGGTTTTAATCATTGAGACAACCAGTGACGTGGAATTTGTTAGGGAACTGACTCTTAAATTCACTTTTGTGGACATTTGAGCCAATAAATTATTGAAATTGCTTTCATGGTCAATATGCATTTTGAAATGCAGATAGTAAATCTGAGCATTGATGTGCTGATAAATTCTGACATACATCTACAGTCAGTTACATAATTCTTAAATGTAATTTTCATTTATAAACTTAAAAAGTCAAAATGATTGTTAGAGAGAAAACAACATCACAGTGTGGGAAAGTAAAGCTCATTCACTTTATGAAAACACTGTTTTCTTAAATAATGTACTTGGCATGTAAAATAACATGCCAAGAAGTGATTGTCATTATCCCATGTTAACTTTTAAAACTACAGATACATGCAATGAATGTAATAAAACTGGGATTGGCACCTATTTGAATAGAATACATTTATCTTTTTAAATGGAAGGTAGAAAAAGTTTAAATAAAAAGATCATTAACCCATATCCCAATGTATCTGTGACTGCAGAAGTTATAAAAATAACTTAGAAGTGTCTAATGAGAAAACCTGCTGGTAACATTTAATAATGTTTTCAGGAGTAAATCAAGGGAATGGCTACTCTAAGCCACCTAGGGTCTGCAGCCTGGAAGTTCCTGCCACACCAGCAGCACTGAGCAGGGCCGTCAGCTGGATCCCACAGCCCCTCTCCCTCATGCCAGGAACCCGATGCTGACGACTATTGCAGTAGTTGCTTCTAATTCCTACTTTGATTTGATGACTTTGCATCTGACCCTCTTTTTCCCTGCCAGAAGCCTTCTACCTAGAATCCTTCCAAATGATTCCTAGTTACTTATTTCCTCTCCCACTCTGGTATCTGTGACATAATAGTGGATATGCCAGAGAAAGGTGTTTCCAATGTTCATTCTGGTTGATCCTCAACACTAGCACTCAGAGTGGCCTTCTTGCAGTAGCAGCTCAAACCCACAGAACTGGAGGTTGGAACCAGAAACTCTGATCCTTCCCACCCCCGTGGAAGAGCAGTAAGGATCCCAGAGCAGGCAGTGCCTCTAAAGGGATCCCCGTACGTATGACAGAGATGACAGGAGCAGGGACTTTTCCCACTGGCTGCATAACTTCTCTAGGCTTGCGATCTATCTTGGACCTTGTCTGTGCTTTCTTTCATGTTCACCATTGCAAAATTTTGGAATCAATAGTTCTACTCTCAATTCACTTCTCTTTTCACTTATTCATAAACAAGAGAATCTCCTAAGATCCTCACTCCAAACCACAGTTATTGGTCCCAAGATATGCTAGGACCAGGTTCCCTCCCAATCATGGCATGTCAAGGAAGCCTTGGATTTATTTCCTGAGCAAGATAAAAGGCCCAAATACAGCTTTAAGCGTTGCCAGGTATAAACCTGGAGAACTGTAGGCAGCTCCCACACCAACCATCACTGACAGAGAAACTAACAACCATTTAAATTTTGAAGCATGTAATATCCAAATTGGTGAGTGAAAACCTGAGTAAATAAGTCCTCAGGCTAAAGAAGTATTCAATTAGGCAGATTAATACATCCCAATTTATATTCTCAATGTTATTTCTTAAATTTCTCAATTTAAATTACCCATTCAACACACTTCTGTTAACAAGAAAGATATCAATATTAACATCGTTAGTCAGAAATATATAGAAATTAGTTTTCAGTTTCCTAGGAAACTGTCTAATTGCAGTTTGAATGGGGCATTCCAAATCCCTTTCCCTGAGAGGAATGTACGAAACCACTGTCAACTGTTTTAATAGCCAATTTAAGCCCCCATTGTGTTCAGCTTAGATGTTCGAAATTTATGTATTTCTTCTTAGCTTACAGGTCCCACATTTAATAGAGAGGACGTTATCTCGGGGTCAGGTGTGGTTCCTCGCTGAATGCTGAGTTTTCACTATGTAATGCAGGGCTTCTCTGCAGCCTCTCCTCCTGACCTCTCACAAACCCACCAGGAGGGACTCTGGAGTCAGCTGAGTCCTGGGAGTGCTCAGGGCCCCTCACTCAGTGCGCCTAAAACCCTTTTCCTTGATTCTCAACACGTTACATCCCTCTCACCAAACACTCACCTTCATTTTCCCTAATGTTCTTCAGTGGTTTTGTTTTTGTTTTTGCCTTTTTTTGTATCAGGAAGGCCTGTCCTTGAGTTTGAAAAGTCCCCGGTTTGCCCACGTCTTTGACTCCCACTCTGCCCCTGAGCTCCTATCTCCACTTACCTTTCCTTGCATTCTCCAGTTCCCTGCTGCAGGGATATGGGCTGACTACTCTTCGTAAGATTTTGCATCACTACAGTTAAATTTCCTGTCTGTCCTCAGACATTATTCCACTTAAATCACATTCCATTTTCTCGTGTAACTTACTTGCCATTTCTCTGTTTTAAATCTGGAAGGAATAGAAGTTGTGAGCCTGATAAGATAATCGAGCTGTCAGTATTTCCCAGCCAGGGTTCCCACAGAGAATGGAGTAGGATGACTTCATGACCCAGATACCAAATGCTTTGGACAGTATATGTTAACGTGTTTAGCTGAATTTAAGGGGCAAATGTCACACTCACTTCTTCCTTAGCTGAATTTAGGGGGCAAATGTCACACTCACTTCTCCCCAGTAAGCCTTGAAAATATTTTGAGATAAATAACTACCTACCAGGCCAGAGCTACATTAAAAGGGCCTCTGTCTAGGCTTGGATGCCCTTCAGTTGTATCTAAGCCTTAATTTTTTTGGTTCTTTCCACTTCCTCTGTCTCCTTAGGAGACAGCACTCTCTTCCTCTCTCACTCACCAAATGTTAGGAAAAAAACCCCTAAAAAATAAAGTGTTTCATGACCAAGAAAACAAGGTATTGTTTCCTTCCTCCTATAACATGTTTCCTGTTAGATGTGGCATGGGAATTATCCTTTCAATTATCCCAAATTTAGCTTTGGGCGGAGTCTGGACTGTAGTTCTTGAAGATGACTGAATGAGCATCTATAGAGGAGCAGTGAGGGAAAAGTTACTGGTGATCTGGCTTGCAAGAAGAATCGGTATTTCATTTTTCTAAGAATGCTTGGCCAACAGCATTTGTAATGCTCAGGTAGAACCTTCTTGAAGAGGGAGAAAAAGATGCTTTTCTTCTATCCATCACAGTCCTAGTCCAGAGCCAGCTGTGGACCAGGAGTACCTCTAGCCATAGTCTACATTTTGCTTTTGCCACTGGCCAGTTCATTAGATAGATAGATAGATAGATAGATAGATCAGAGTAGGATGTAACACAGCAAAGTAAATTACAGTTATTTATATAGTATATATTCCCTACATTTTAGTAAATTTATTTCCAAAAATAATTGTGAATCTCTTTAGACCACTCATTTATTTCCTATTAAACTTCATTTTTATTTTATTTTATGGTTGGGAGCAGGTGAATCTTTCCATATACCATCTCACATTTTTTACATATTTAGTGAGATCCTGCTCCAGGCTCAGAGAAAGGTGAGCATAAAACAGTCCTGTGACGTAAGTGCCCCGACTAGTAAGAGAAGGTCACTGATATCACAGTTCAGACTGCAGCTTTCTGCCAGTGATTTTTTTCTGCACAAGTGTGGTTTCAGAGTGGAAGTGAATCATGTTGTTTCTTCCTGTCAATCTGTAGTCATCTCTCTGTAAACAGAAAAACCAATGAGTCCAAGACAGTCTATATCAACTATGGAAAATGAGACTCTTTACCCAGCCCAGCTACTTGCAAAATAAATGAGTACTGAGCCTCTCCACGCATGTCATCAGAGAGGAATCTATTATTTTAAAGAATAGGAGGGATCTGTTCTGTGTAGGGGAAGATGGATCAGGGCACTGCTGCTCTTTAATAATTTGTGTTTCCCCTTGCAGGTCCCTTTCAGTGCCACCATGTCACCAGTTCGCTTGCATTCCTCCAACCCCAACCTCTGTGCAGATATTGAATTTCAGACTCCCCCAAGCCACCTCACTGACCCTTTGGAAAGTTCAACGGATTATACAAAGCTGCAGGAAGAATTTTGTCTAATTGCACAGAAAGGTAACAGTAGATACAATGTGCCCTTTAAAGAAGGTCTCTTCTTTGATGAGAGCATTGTTTGATGAGTTCTATTCTTTTATCTTCATTTAGGTGATAGTGGTACGAAGATGAAATAGTTTTATATGCTGGTGGAACTTCTAGACACAAAATGCTGCAGGAAGAGGTTCCTACCTCTTGGGAGAACAAACGTGGCAGGTCTCAGTTTTGACTGAATAGAGTGTCACTGGGGGTGGGGAGAGAAAGAAAAAGATTATCCTAAGCAATCCAGTTGGATGCTATTGCTCATCTTTTTTAAAAAAAATCTTTTTAATACATATTTATTGCTTATCCTTTGCAAGAAAAAACATTCTGTTTGACTTATTTTAAACACAATATTGACTTCTATATTTTACAGTCGTTGGGTCAGGAATTCAGACAGAGCTCAGCTGAGATCTGATCAACAGTGCTTGGCCAGAGGCTGGGCTGAGCTGAAAGACCCAAAGTGGCTTCCTTCTTGTGCCTGGCACATCTCTTCCTGTCCCTGAGTGTTTGGGCTCCAAGAGGCGGGAGGTGGAAGCTGGTAGTTCTCTTCAGGGTCAGCTCTGGAAGGGGTTCCAGAGTCTGTTACCGGAAACTGGTCAGAGCGTCGTATGTAAGCCCAGAGTTGAGAGAGTGGAAAAAGATACTAAGTTTTCAATAAGGATCATTGTTTCAATAAGAATTAATTGTTACCAGCTCCAGAGAGGAAGGTATAACAAGTAAGAAACAAGACAGTAGCATGTAGAAGGACTGAGTAGCCCTGTTAGTATTGCTCCCAGATTAACTCTCCTCTCCCTGCTGAGATGTGTAACTCACAGCTGGTAAAGTTCATCATTTGATTTAGAATAGTACCTTCTCAGGTCTCTTGAAATCTCCCGAGAGATGTACATTGTGTTGTTTTTGGTCAGTAATACCTTGCAGTGAACTAATCATTTATTTTCCCTGGGGCTACTGGTGATAATTTATAAAATGTCCGTGAGAGTTAAATGGCACCTCTTATGTGCCCCCTGATACTCAAGAACCTAATGTTTCAGGAAAAGAAAGAGTGTGGGCATCCCCGGGAATGTTGAACTCAATAAAAATTTACAACCTCATATCATAAGCAAAGTTCTTAACTTTTCAAAGAGCATTGGCCTCTAAATTAACTTTTTTTTTTCTGAGACAGGGTCTCACTATGCAATTCAGGCAGCCTTGAACTCATTTTGTAACCCAGGCCGGCCTTTCATAGTGATCCTCCTGCCTCAGCCTTCCGAGTGTTGATAAATTAACTTTCTTCTTACTGAGCTACTCTAAATTCCAGATACTGGGTATGTGAGAGATAAGTATGTAATACATAGTCAGATACTTAATTCTGTACTTCTAAAACAATTAAGCAAAAGCATTTTTACCCTTGTTTTTCTATAGATTTGTCAGTTGATGTACTGTAAGGTCAACACTGCTTCACCTGCCTTTTTTCTCCTAGCAAATACATTTTTAAAGCATTTTTAACTGGATGCTAATTATGTTATTAGGCTACAGGAATAATCTTGTTCGTGTAACACCATAAATTCACGACCTGTAATTTTTACTCCTCAGGAGGGGCAGCAGCTGATAGACTGAGACGGTAAATGAGACAGTTAATAGTTTACGCGCAGCGCAGCTGTTTCCAGGAGGTGGCCGATGTGCAGGCAGCCCCAGGAAAGCTTTGTCTGTTTGTTCACAATCCTGAAGCTTTCAGGAAATCCAAGTTTCAACAGTTTTACAGCCTCCTTTGAAACTGCTTTCAACAGACACACGTAACCTCTAAGCTACAAAAATAAACAGCCTTTCCAAAAGTGTTGCATGGCTGCTTGGAAAGCATGATGAGTTGTAAAATGAGTTGAGGAATCTGATTTGCGAGCCACCAGCAGGGTTAACGGGTTCCAGCTCTAAGTTATTCCCACCTGTACGTCGTACGTGAAGGACCAGGTGGTTCATCCTTGGGATCCTTCCATTTCCCCCCTTTAATTCAGGCCACTATATTTTGGGCTAAAATTTTCTACTTCTTTTAAAAATAACTTTTCCTAAGTTGGAAAATACCTGCAAGCTCAGAGACATTGCATGGTATAGAAACTTTGTAAGAAAATAGGAGTTAGTTTTTGGTAATTCAGGATGAAAGCCTACTTCCACCAATGCAAGTTGCGAAGTACACAGGAAATGGGGCAGGTGGTGGTGTTTCACTGTTGCCTTTAGAGCCAGGCACCTTGGGCATCAAGACCTTTCTGGCTGAGGAAACAGTCCAGGAGCTGGTGGTTTTTGTTTTTGTTTTTGCATCGGGGACTGAACCCACGACCTCCCACTTGCCAGGCAGGCGCTAATGCAGCTGAGCTAAATCCCCAGCCAGGAGCTGTTCCTAAGGCCCAGTCATTTCCTGCCTCCAAGCAAAGTAGTCAGAACTTTGGCTGGCTGGCTGTTTTGTGTTGATAGGATTCATAAAATGCTCTTTCAGGGTGCGTGCCTTTGGGAAATAATTTTTGACTTAAGTCTAACTGACTTGTGTGACACTTTATGCTACAGAGGACTGCTCAAAATATTATCAAATAGGGAAGTAAACTATGTTCCTTTTTCAAGGAGTGTAAGTTAATTTCTACATATGGATATTTAGAATTGGTATATGGCATTTCCAAATCGTGGTTGGCTTGACTGGTAGGAAATGCAGACTTGTTCACCCTAATTCATTATCATTGCCATCTTTGTTTTCAGTATAGATACAGTGCCCTGGTGCATTTCATTCTCAGGCTAATTTTTAATTAGACCTCAATATAGTTTTTCCAGAAAATGTCTCAGCATGAGTTAAAATCCTGAGGCTTTCGTCACACTGTATGTTCTTTACGAGTTGTTTCTCGCTTTTCTGCCTACCCAGTGCATTCTCTTCTGAAGTCAGCATTTAATAGCATAGCTATAGAAAAAGAGAAGCTGAAGCAGATGGTGTCCGAGCAAGATCACAATAAAGGCCACAACACGCAGATGGCCCGGCTGCGGCAGTCACTGTCTCAGGTAAGAGAGTGTTTGTTCTCACTTTTGTGACATGCTCCCAGCCCTGTTAGGCAAGGCAGGGATGGAAGCGTCAGTCCTGCGATGGCCCATTCCTCTAATGTTCTCGCGAGACTCTGCAGTGCCACTGTTGAACTTGGTTATCTTTCTTCCCAAAAGTGTCCAGGTAGGAATGAAAATAAACCAAACTTGCTTGCACACATACAACTGTTACTTTGATTAGTTAAATACTTAATGTCTAAATCATTTATAAGGTAGCCCTGGTTTTGTATCCAGATATATATACATGATTTACACATCTTACATATATTTCAGAATATTCAATCCAGTGGTAAATAGAACAAAATCCACTAAATCTTCTGTGCGTAATTTTTTGTTTAGATTTTAATCTGTTGAAAATTAGTGATTACTATAAACTTATCTTTTTTGTTTTTTGTTTTTTGTTTTTTTTTTTCCTTTTCTGACTTGCTACTTTGGGATTCTCTTTCTGTCTAAGATATGTTTCCTAAAGCTACACTTTTGCATTTCAATATGTATGTATTTAGTTGATCTTGTTAACATTAATCAACTCCCTATTGTATATCAAAATTGAGCTTTCTGATAGAAATCCTTTAAATTTTTGCTTATGTCTTTTTACACTGAGCACTCCTCTGAAGGGAACGTTTTCTCCAGTTAGTCCATAAATGCACTTATTTTAATTCCTTTAATAATTCAATGCTGATGTATGATTTTGTGTGAGAACTCTGTGTTTATATAAAATATTATTCACTTCCTGGTGCCTTGGATCAGAGTGAAGGAGGAAGCAAATCCTGGGTAAGTGGGTCTCCGTGCGGGTCAGATCCTGCTTGAATAAGTGACTTCAGTACCTAGACATCAGATGTAAACTGCATTGCCATGTCTTACGTACTTGAATCGTCAGCGTACTTTCAGTGTTAAGTTTCGTGTCCTGGTTTGCTGCTATCTGGCCACACTTCCCGCGTTCACCTCCGGGGCACGCTGCTTCCCGCGCTACGCCCACTGGGGCTCAGGAGCATGCGCATTGCCACGGCACGATCCTCCCAGCCGGCAGAGGGGTTCACTCTCCAGAGGTCTTAAGGGTTCTCCCCCAGACTGTTGTCATGTCACAGAGCCGTTCAGCACTCAGTTGACAGTTGGGCTTAGGAATCATTATTCTGAAAGTGTCATGAGTCAGAAAAATCAAAATAATAGTCAAATAAACATACAGATGTTCTCTTATGAACACATAAAATACATTCTTGTTGCCCTAAATATTGCAGTTTCCTTAATATGTGTTTAATGATGAAAGCTTAAGAATGTAAATTAAAAATGTCCTAAGAAAAATAAGAAAATTTGTTTCTTGCTTGCTGCTTGCTTGCTTTTCTTTGCTTTTTGGTAAGAATCATTGCTAGATATCTGGGTTGGAGCTTCAGGTGAAATTAGAAGTGATTAGAGAAATTTTAAGTTATTCATTTGTTTATTCTTTTGGTCAACTAACTATATACCGGGTATTGTGCAAGATAGTGGAACCCCGTGTGTCTGGCCCCCAAGAGGCTCACGGTCTGATTGGGAAGATGAGTGGTGTTTACCCAAGGCACAGTATCCACAGCAGTGCCCGGTCATGTGGGCTTCTAGGGCTCCATTTGTTCAGAAGAATGGCAGATTCCTCGCTGAGAGCAGAACCACAGATCTGACTTCCAGAATACTAGGAAGCACCTACTGCTAAAAACTAAAAACTGACTTCCAGAATGCTAGGAAGCACCTACTGCTAAAAACTAAAAGAAACCAAAACTATATAAACTTGCATTCTTTGGGTTAAAATATTTCCCGCTCTTGTGAAAGCATATTTATTTGCATCTAAGGTAAAGGCCTCAGATTTTTGTTGGGTTTTTGGTTTGTTTTATTTAGGTCTTTTAACCCAAGGGCTCAAAAGATATGAAAGTCATTTGGCACTCTAAAGACTGTTGCATATCATCCTCAAGCATCAGTTTGGTGCTTGAGACTGTGTGTTACCACAGCATTTTAACTGCGTTCACATTTTGCATCCACCCATACCCCTCACCTGGGCCAGGCACTCCTCCACTGACCATCTGACCAGTGGCTGGATTGTATTTTGGAAGTCACCACAGTCTTTGCTTGACATTCAAGTTTAGTGATAGTTTAGTTCTATGTAATGAATCACTATCCATGATTAGATCGCTGGAGAAGTGACTGAAGAATGGTGTGAACAAGGAAGTTACTCTAGGAATGGATAAGTGCATAGGAACCAACTCATCAGAGTACACACAAAAGAGTTTGGATTTGTCTGGTTGGTGATGGAGAGAACTTGAATTTTAACTGGACATTGATAATGCTAGATGTTGAAAGTATTACTGCATGATTCTCTGTATTAGAAAGATTAGCCTAAAAAAGAAAGAGAAAGAAAGAAAGAAAGAAAGAAAGAAAGAAAGAAAGAAAGAAAGAAAGATTAGCCTGACATGGTATGAGGTTGAATGAAATTGAAGCAAAACCAGTTGAGCAGACTTTTAGTTTTGAAATAATTCAAGAATGTGTTAAGGATGCTTGAGCTAATAATATTCCTGAAGTAAGGAGATACCAGCACTGATAGAGGAAAGATGGATTTCAGAGATACTGAGGAGGAGTGATTGCTGGAGATCAGCTGAATGTAGAGAAAGACAAGGAAACAGAGGCAGGTCCAGGATTTTTACTTAGATACCTAGGTATGTGATAAGTTTTTCCCCCAAGAAAGGGAACAAGAGGAACTGGTTTGTCAGAAATACATTATGTTTGATCCCTGGTACCAAAAAAAAGACAAAATAGAAAAAGAAAGAAAGAAAGAAAGAGGAAGAAAGGAAGAAGAAAGAAAGAGAAAGAAAGAGAAAAAGGAAAAGAAAGAAAGCAAGCAAGCAAGCAAGCAAGCAATACATTATGGATGTTTTTATGGATCATCCAGCAGACAATTGGTTTCACAGATCTCGAGCTCAGGAGAGAAAGATGTGGGTACCACAGTATGTCACTGAAGTTACAGTTGTTGATGAATCATGTTTCCAACCTGAATAAAGGAGGTTCAGTGGTACTGGTGCCTTTTGTCATAGAGAACATTAATATTTAAGAATAGGCTAAGAAAAAGGATTCTTTGCTGGAGACCCAGGAGAAGCAGTTAAGGAATTGAGGAGTGATGATCATTGAGGTCAAGAGTAGAGTTTTAATAGTCTCAAAAAGGGAAAAGTTGACAGCATCTGGTAAACACCAAGTAATATATAGCCTGGATGTCAACCCTGGAATTTGCAGTCATCACAGCATGTTTAAAAGAATGAACCAGGTAAAGATGATGAAGGTGGGAGACAACTAATACAACCATCTCTGATAGCCAAATCTATTTTCCCTGTGCTTACTTTACTACGGCACTTAAGATTAAAGAAACCCTAAATAGCTCGAGTACCTGGAGACAGTTGCCTTCCATGCTGTGACTGTATATTTATATTAACTTCACATCATAGTGTGGTTTTAAGGTAGTCTGAGGCATTATTGGTCCACATTCAAGTGTCGTTAGTTTAATCTCCAGTTACCTTCATCACCTGGTCTTCGCACAGAAAAGAAAGGTAGGAGAGAGATGGTATATAACTGTAGCCTCACATTTTAAAGCCTATCTTTTATTTGATATAAGTCCTACTTGATATGTTTCTAATGATCCGAGTGCTATTTTTCAATGAGGTGTTCAAGTATATCTATCAACTCCGCAATTTCTGTCAGCTCTTCAGAAGTCACATAGCATATGAAACACCTAAAGTTATTCTTTACTGCATGTTGAGCATAAATCGTTACTTGCCTTGAGTGACTAACAATGTGGAAGGCTAGACAGTTAAATGAATTCCGCTTCTAAAATAATACTACTTCCACAAACTGTATGTGTACAAACATATATAAAACTTTCTTAATTTATCCTCATGAAACTTAAATTAACTTTCACTCCCAAAAGACAGAATAGTGATTGGGCTTCAGCTTGTAGGGCAGGATATTTTATGCAGAATCTACCCCTTATAGACAACCCTATTACACATCAGCTATAATGTCATGTCCTGTTTTATGTAGTATCCTGAACATCAAAATCAAGTCCCATAGTATATAAGACTAAGGCAACCTTAGCACCCAACTCTACTTGAGTTTATCTTCCACACACAGTATGTATTATACTATATCGCTGTTACTAGTTTGATTTCTGGGCCCAGAATTTGTATAACACTTGTGCTAAATATAGGAAATGAGATTCATACAAATGCAGGGAACAAAATATGACCCATGTGCTCCAGCTAGAATTACTGTGTTTCATTAAACTAATATGCCATCAGTTGCTCGATGCATTATTATTTTGCCCATTACTGACAAAAAGAAAGACCATTACTGTCCATTGAACGGATGCTTTGCTTCAGCTCTGCTCATTGTTGGGAGGAATATGCGTCTTAGAATTAGTGAAATATGGTGTATATGAGAATGTGGGCAAAAAAAAAAAAAGTGACTTGGGGCACATAGTGGTGTACTGCAGAATCCAAATTGTGATATCTGTCGTTCTTCCTGCCCACAACATTTTACATACCAAAGTAAATATTCTGTGATAGGATAGAAATTCCAAATCCATTTATTTGTTCCTGAGTGCCACAGTTCCTAAGATTTGGCCAAATGTGTTGTACAGGAAGACAGTTCTCATAGAATCCTTTATTTTTTTAAAGTAGCTGTCATGTTTAAGTTGCTGTCATTTTGTTCATAATTTAGCAATATTTAAAAGGCCTTATAGAGTTTTTAACCCATTGACACTGTCAGTCATGTTGCTGTGACTAGTCTAAGCAAGTAATGCTGATATAGAAAATAATTATGTGCATAATATTCGTGACAGCATTATTTACTCTGGAAAAAATTATTACAAGTGCAATAATAATAATACAAGTATAATAATAATTGCTTATTATGCAACTAATTTATGTTTCTGAAGAGCTTGCAACACAAAAGAAGTGCTTATGTTCAAAGAATAGGAAGTAAACTATGCACCCAGTAAAAAATACGAAAAATGAATAGAAAATAAGTTAGAAACATACCAAACCACCAACAGTTGAATAGTAAGATTAGAAGTTGCAAAAATACTTTTCTATGTTTTACATTTTCCAAATATAATAGTATTTTTAAGTGAAAAAAATCAAAGATGGTTGTAAAAAAAATACCCAACATTTGGTTTTTGAGAGTCTTTGACAGTTTCCACACTTACTTTCTCACTCATACGGAAACAGTTTTACTTTTATATATCTAACGTGTTTGCTTCTGTGATAATTCTCTCTTGCAATATGTTTCCTTCTTTAAAAACAAAAATGTTTCAGATCTTCCGTGTTTTCTTCCCAGACCCACAATTCTGTTGAGTAAAATGTTTATAACAGTCTCATCCAGTCTAAGGTAAATTCCAACCCACT
Source organism: Dolichotis patagonum (assembly GCA_004027295.1). NCBI lineage: Eukaryota > Metazoa > Chordata > Mammalia > Rodentia > Caviidae > Dolichotis > Dolichotis patagonum. Next base: position 7,653 of record PVJX010003600.1, on the reverse strand, counting down.
GTCGGCAGGGTTAATAGCTACATCAGTAGGGATTTAGGTCATTGATTCTGGCTCAGAACTTAAATGGCAACTTCTTTTTTACATTGAGAAGGAATTGTATATTTATTGGATGTATTTGATTTGAGTGTGAAAGACACTGCTGTGAGGAAATGAACGTGCGGGGTAGAGTTTTTAGTGCAGTTCAAGCTCTCTTAAGTGAGTAGTGAGCATACATACAAAAACCTGCTTCGGGAAGACTTTACAGGTCCAGGCTTCCAGGTGCAACCTCCCTGTTAGTCCTACAGCCACCAATAGAATAATGCTGTTACTGACAGGTCTCGGTTGCTCATTGGCTGGCACCAGAGGCTGGTGATCTGCCTCCTTTTTCCTTGCTTTGCCACTGGTTGCTCTCCTAGAGGACATTCCCTACATTATTTCAGCTTCTTCTGGGCTGTCTTATGTTAATTATCACTGACAGGCTCATTTCCCTGACATTACCTGTGTTCTTCAATATTCTGACTATTTCTATGGTACCAGTACAGAGAAACTTTGGGGAGGGACATCCTAATGTGGTCCTGAGCATGCTCTGAGAAGGCAGTACCACAGCTCTGGGCAGTTGGCTCCAGCAGACTTCTAAAACGGTCTGTATGATCAAGGCAAAAGGAGGAGCCAGCCTGGGTAAGATGCACAGAAATGCTCTGTTGCATGCTCGGTTGACAGCTTACTCTCTGCCATTGGGGTTGCCGGAGATGGATATTTCATGTTTTTTGTGCTGTGTAACAGCTTTTCTCCACCACCACATATATATTATTAGTGAAAGTATTCCTTTTAAACTTGTAGCTTTGAATTCCATACACATGCGTTTGAAATAATAGAAGCAAGATGGAGTTCTCTATTTTTGTGTCGAATCTCTGAAGGAGGATAAGCACTAGAATGCATTGCCATGTATTTGAAATAGAACCAAGCACTGCCTACTTGTAGCACAAATATTAATATTAATTTTGGCAACCAATATTGATAAATGATGATAGACCCTAGGCTTTAAATTTTAGATACAATTTTAAAAAATTTACTTTTGAAATTTGAAAAAGAAATTTCTACTATTATTCATCCCAATGAGAAATACTTTAATCAGAATTTCTCCTTTACTCCTTTGCTATCTATTTGCTACCCATTTGTCAGTTGAAGAGAAAGAGTTTAAACCATAAGATAATTGATTAATAAGGACATATTTTTAAAAAACTGTTCATAACATCTCAGTTAATGACAAAATAAACTTTTCATTTAATATAAAAATATTTTTCAAAAATGTTTTAAATTTTCCTATTAGCCAAAGACTTATGAACAACCCTTTGGAAATACAGAAAACTTTCTATCATGTAAAACTCAGAAACAAACCAGGATTATTTTTACATTATTCTGGAATAGTATTTGCTCTTTATAATGATAACCCAAAAAATAGTATAAGATTCTGATTTAATTTTTCAATCAAATTTGAAATGAGCTTTAAAGTTTATCTAGTACCATTGGCTTATTTTTTACCTAAAGAAATTGAAATGCGGCAAAACTAAGCATCTTAGTCAAGACCAGTTTCTCCTTAAATCAAGAAAAACCTCATCTTTGATTGCCAGTCCAGGATTTTTTATTTTTCACATTACACCTAACAAAAATTCATTTAAAAAGAGACATTTTCAGATTTAAAAAAACACTGTTCCCTCATTTCCTATTGGTGGGTTATTGTGTGGTCTTCACTCATACCCATTAGGCAGTATGGTATTTAGTAAATAAGGAAAGGGCTTATATGAGCATTTGACATTTTTTTAAATATCCAGAGAAAAGAATTCTCCATTTTCCTCAAAACAACAAACTTGTGTTTAATATCTCCATGCTGGAGAAAAGCATTTCTTATCCTTGATCTTAAGTTTTTGTCAGATTGTTTCATTAATATCATTCCAGCAGCCACAGAAGGTGCAATCACTTTGAAAGAGCCATGAGTTGAGGTTTATACCAAACCTTCAGGTTAAGACTGGGATTCTGCAATTAAACCCATCAGACAGTGTGCCAGAGACTGCCCACGCATATAGAGGCAAATAGACCTGGTTCCAAAGAGTTCAATAACCAAGACGACTTACGTATATTTCTGGGCAGAAAAATAATAAAAACAAGTAAACAAGTCTATAGTAGCCACAAAGGATAAGATCAACATAGGTTTTTTCTTTTTCTAATTTTAAATATTTGAGACTTTTGCTCTAAGAAAAATTATCCTGAGCTTTTTTGCAGGATGAAAAGATATTAAGAGTCTTCCTTTGAGGCACATACTTTTTGTTTTTTCTACTAAAAACAGTTTTTCTAATTCATTTCCTGCTTTCTCAGATAATCAGGGACCTATTTCCTCCTATGCCTAAACATAAATAGCTGTTGTTTCTGTACCCACCTTTAATCCATCTGTACTTGACACACCAGATCCAGTGTATTACATATTTGACGCATTTTACAAAGTAGTTTAGAAGGCTTTAAAGAAAGGCCAAAGCTTTGGTGAACACTTCTGCCCTTAAAAAGCAAGAGCTGGGCTGGGGATTTAGCTCAGTGGGGTAATCATCTGCCTGGCAAGCATGAGGGCGTGAGTTTGATCCCCAATACCAAAAAAAAGAAATAAAGAAAGAAAAAGCAAGAGCTGGGCTGAAGGGAGAGAATGCTGGTGGGGATGGGGGAGGGGAGATCACCTCTTGTTCCATGCTAGAGAATCAGGCCCTGCAGTACAAGCTCAGAATCCTGCTCCTTTGTGTCTACCCTGGATGCTTTAATAGGTACAGTTATAATTATGATGTTATATCTGTGCATATATTGGTTCACTGTATGCACTGACTCCAGATGAAGCAGATGCTCTCTTTAGTAAGCCCTGACATTGATCTTATAAAACATCCACCTCCACTTACAATGGGTAATTTTAATGAGAAGGGAAAGAATTGCCCATCTTTTCACTGGGCCTTGACCTCACACAGGTGTTATGCTTGAGGCCTGGTGAAATTCTGGACCACACCTGTCTTGTTTAATGGATTTGCATACAACAGTGTGGTGTGCACTTCCAGGGGCCTCTCTCGACTTTGGTCCACAAGGGCCCTGCAGGGAGGCCGCGCCACATAAAGCTGTTGTAGTCTTGTAATAAATGGCAGTTGTTGCACGTACTAGCCTGTGGTGTAGCAAGTGTTGGTTCATCAGTGCCCACTCAAGTGCGTTGAGAGTGGTGCGACGCAGCTAGCTTGGAGTCAGTTTGCTACTGTCTTGTGTTCTTTATTATGGTTGTCTATGTCTACAGTGGTCAGCAAAGGCACCTTTAGTCTGCACTTGAGTTAGTTCCACTGCACTGTCATGTGTATTCGTTGTATGCTTCCAGAAAATGAAAATATAGCTGTTTTCTTTAATCAGACTAAATATAATTTTGTAAACTAAAGCCCATTTGTTACTCATTTCCATTTCCACAGAATTCCCACAATAACCACCTAGCTTTGAAATGACTGTCAAACTTTAGAGAGAGAGAATGAGAAGGGGGGAAGTAGGGAGAGGGAGGAAAAGAGAGAAAGAGGAAAGGAAAAGAGAGAAAGAGGAAAGGAAAGGAAAAGAGAGAAAGAGGAAAGGAAAGGAAAAGGAAAAGGAAAAGGAAAGGAAAGGAAAGGAAAGGAAAGAATTTTCATCCCAGACTGCAAAAATAATATATATGTGGTGGTAGATTAGACTTAGATGTATAGGCCTGACTGTAAGAGAGATAAAATTCCATATATCGTTTTTATAAAGTCCACTAACTCAGCCCACAAATCTACTAAGTAGTGATCTTACAGTACAAAAAGAATTAATTTTAATTCTAAACCCTCTATTTCCTTCTTACTGATAGAATCTGACTCGATGATTCTAAAAGTAAGAGCATCACAGATGTTGTTGTCAAAGTTACACCTGTGTACTCTTCGGTTTTATGCTTGCTTGTTAGTATGAAATTCTAAGTGTGGTTTTTGTTGTTTTAAGGCACTGAACCAGAATGCTGAACTGCGGAGTCGGTTGAACAGAATACATTCAGAGTCTATTATTTGTGATCAGGTTGTCAGTGTAAATATTATTCCTAGCCCTGATGAGGTAAGACTCATTTTTAAAATTTTTTTTTATTTAAGATTGAAAAGACACACACACACAAAAAAACAAAAAGTAATGCAGACAGACAAACAGCAAGAAATCAAATACAGTAACAGTATAGGTTTACAAAACAAGATGATAGGAATTTGACAATGGTTGTAATATTGCATATTGTTACCTTCAAGTGGGTTGCTTAGATTAACAGATGTAGCCATGTAAAACTGATCTAAACATGAGTATTAACTGTTCTTTTCCAATAACTAATACAATTAGTAGTATAGTCATTTTAGCTATCATATATGTATACATACACACACACAAATTTATGAGTAAGACTCATTTTAATACCTATTTCATAGCATCTAAATTTACTATTTTTCAACAATTCTTTTACTATTAACAGTATTCACTCCATAAATATTTGTGTTGCTGACAGTTCACTGTTCTTTGGAATACAGAATCTACATGAGTTTGGCATAATTTATTCTTGGTGATCACTGTCTATTTTTGTTTACGCCTGTGTTCCCCTAATGTCACCAAATATTTAATTTTTATATCTGTTCTAGCCTGTTACTTTTCTGTGTCTCATCCTTTATCTATCACTCATGGCCAATGAAATATTGAAAAACAAAAACAAAACATTTTTAGTTGAGAACTTTCTAAGTAGAGGTTTCCTAATAGTGGGACATAGTGTCATCCCAGTACTTAGGAGGCTGAGACAGAACTCTTATCTCAAAATAAAGAAAAACAAAAGGCTGAATCAATAAAACAAATAAAAAAATAAAATTTTAAAAAACCTGGAGATGTAGCTCAGTGTAAGACCCTGGGGTTCAATGTTTGGTACTAAAAAAGAGAAATGTTTCAGGTAGCGTTTAGAAACAGAAGTCATCTGGTCTTGCTAAGATGGCACTTACGGTGCTGCTCCAGCCCCGGCTGATGATAATGGTAATTAATAGATAACAAGTGTCCTGCGAATGCTTACTGTGTGGCAGAGATTGTGCTAACTACTTTGCATGTATTGTTTCATCTGATCCTTGCAATAATCCTCTGAGGTAGGTGCTGTAATTCCATTTTTTGCATTTAAAAAATGGTAACAGAATAGGAAAATATTCAGAGCATTGTGTGTAATTGTGTTTATGACCTCTGTAAAATGATTATTTTATGGACATAAGAACTTAAACTTTTTGACAGTAGTATTAGAACTTTATACACAGTGATGCATGTAGGTGAATTTTAGCTAATACTCTTAAGGTCTTATTTAAATCAAAAGCAGATTTCACTAGAAATCTCCAAATGCAAGGGTTCTACCATCCAGCTACTTAGGATAGATTGTACCAAGGTTGTTTACCTTTCACCTTAGTTAACCTATTCTGTGTCTGCTCATCTCCAGGGACCTTGGCCTCTGGTGACATTTACTTTCACTCAACTGCTCAAAATTTAGAAATGTTTCTAAAATTTATTATTCAAAAATTATTTACTAATCTTCAATTAAAGTTTTTTCAACCTGTAATATATATTAGAATATATGAATACACATTTACATATCTTTCTGATTTAAACTCCTTTAAAAGAAGATTTATCACTTAAAGCTTAAAAATGCAGTCTGAAATGAGGTTCAGTACCTTTCCACTGTGCCTTTTAGACTCTTTAGTAATGTAGTAGAAGGAGTCTTAAACTGTAGCAAGTGAAAATGACTTGTGGTCACCAATCTTTCAACAATGTGGATTTCTTTAGAAATCCAGCTAATGGCAAGGAATAGCTCTCCAATAGGGGAGCAAGTGATGGTAACATGGGCTTCTCTTTTCTTAGCCTGGCGAGCAAATCCATGTCAGTCTCCCCTTATCCCAGCAAGTAGCCAATGAGAGCCGCCTCTCCATGTCCGAGTCTGTGTCTGAGTTCTTTGATGCCCAAGAGGTGCTCCTGTCTGCGAGTTCATCAGAAAATGAGGTAAGGCTACTAGATGTGTTGACCTCTACTGCTCGTGATCATGAGTTTGAGCTAAAAAGAGTAAGATCATGGAATGCATTGGTGGTGGTTACATTGCAGGAGTGCCGAAAGCTTGCAGACCATGTTGGTTCCCATTTGACTGAGCATTTGACCATCCTTTGGGAGTATCAATTCATTGCTTTTACATTTGATGACTATAAAGGGAAAAAGTCAAACATTTATTATGACTTTTTTCTGTGATTACTATTTTAGAATAACCAAAGAGTTGATGACGGGGTTCTTTATGAAAGAAGACTAGCTAATAAATGTAAGAAGAAAAGCCAGGGATTTAGCTCAGTGGCATAAGCACCTGCCTGGCAAGCATGAGGTCATGAGTTCAATCCCTGGTACCAATAAATGTAAGAAGAATGGGAGAATTTTTCAAAAAACCACCATTCAGGCACGCACACAGACATGCATATTATGTGTCTTTGCCAATGACATAAATTGGAGATTAGAAGGATAGTGTCTAGCATATATCTAGCTGGGTGATTATGGTTCTTGCAGGTTAACCATTAGCTGCCACAAAAGCTATATTGGATTGCTTTTCATTTTTGCAGTCTTGGCCAGGTCTTAAAAACTAGGGGCCTCTTTCTGGGGCAGACTGAACATTAATTCTGTTACTGAAATTTACTCAAGTGTGCTTCGAGTTTTGCTTTGTTTTTTCATAAAGGAAGCAGCCAGAGCTTTCCCACTTAATCAGTTAGGACTTTTATCATTTAGTACTGAAAATCTGTACCACATTTTGGTGAAAAAAAAATAATTGCTAAATACTGTTTCAATAAAATAGATGGGAAGGCAACATCCTAACAATAGTAATTATTTTTTGGATACTTAGAGTTATAGGTAATTTTAGAAACAAATATAAAATGGAATGGAGAAAGAAATAATGAATACATGTCATGTTTATACTGGCAGAAATGTCAAACAGGATTCTTGTATCAGGTGGTGAACTTGTTAGCATAGCAGGGCATGTACCTGCCTTTGTGATTCTCCAGGCAGGCATTAACAGGTTCAGAGAGATTTCCACTTATAAACAAGAAAGCTAATTTAATTATGTGTAGTGGTAATTGGTGCTATCAGATAGACACAGTAATAATGCTTGCCGTTACTGTCGCTTTCTCTACGGGCAAATCTGCAGGACGGGTCCAGTTGTGGTCAGGAGCTGCTGCGTAGTGAGCAGTGAAGGGAAGCAGAAGTGAGCTGAGTGAACCTTAAGGCTAGGAGGGCCGGATATTATGACTCCATTCCTCTTCCCATTTATAGGGATAGTCTGCCACTCAGATCAGTATTTGTGCCCTCACCCTCAGGGTCCAACGTGCTGGTGACAGGCTACTAAAATTTTCTTTTGTGGCTGACTTTTTGAGCTCCCATTGCTGACTCAGTACTCCATTCTTTATTCAAGTTACAGTCAAACTTGACTCTGCCTTACCTGAGCTCAGACCCACCATCCAATGACTTTGTAGCCTCTCTCGCTGAGAGCAGATTTATTTCCCTATTTGCAAGTTGCTGGTGCACACCCAAGTTAGGTGTCCAAGTACAACTTTCACTAAGTACTAAAGATAC